>CM019695.1:47384826-47574610 GCA_009760885.1 Achatina immaculata
AGAGCATGGAATTGTTAAAGACTTTCTAAAGTTTGAGTCTGGCATAGACAGTACATGTCAAATAGCAAAATATGGGCGGTACCTCGCTTTGGTTTTCGAGAAATATGGTCACCTTATCATTAGATAAACAGCTGTATTTTATAATATTTAAATAAATCTACAATGGTAATGAATGTTCAGTAAAAACAACACTTTTAATTCCAGTAATAAAAAGTTATATCTTGACTTGGCTTAAAAATTATTTTCTCTTGTAACAGCAACCGCGTATTCATTCCAGACATAAGTGAATTTTCACCAAAATCGATCTGACAAAATTCAAATTTACAGTTATTCCTGTTGCCACAATGACTATATCTGATATCTTTACACAAATCAATTGATTATATTTTATTTTAAACCATGATAATAATCAAAGATGTTGTTGTAGGTTATTTGCTTTTTACAAAGAATGTTGTTTTCTTGCTGTATATGTAACTGTAACAGTAAAATAATTACATACATGGGTACGTGTACCTGCTAGTATTACTAAATACTAGTTACTAAATAGTAAAGTTCAATTCAATTCAAGTGCCATGCAGCATGGCGTAGACGATCATTTCTCTCCACAATTCTCTGTCTTTAGACTTGATTATGAGATTTGCCGGTGACTTTCTTCCTAGTCACACTGACAGCCCATCCAGTAAATTCTTTCTCTGTCTTCTTCTATCTCTTATTCCCTCACTTTTTTCCATTTGCCACAGAGTGTTCCAATTTCCCTCTCTCAGAAATGTCCTATAAATCTGCATCTGATCTTTGCTATGATTTGCTTTTTAACTTTTTAACTCCAGCCTCTCTTCACACTTCTTCATTGGTTATCTTAGCTGTCTATTTTACCTTCAACATCTTTCTTATAAACCACATCTCCATGGCCTCAATTTCTCGCTGTACTCTCTTATTCATGGACCATGCTTCACATTCATAAAACAAAATAATCTCGATGTAACATTTAAGTACTCGGAATCTTGTTTCAATTGATATGGATCTGTTGCACAAAATGTGTCTCATTGTCTGGAATGCTGACTTGACATTTCACATCAGTTGTTATAATCGTTCCTAAGTACTTGAATCTATCAACTTGTTTCAGATTTGTGCCATCTACGGTAATGTTAAATTTTGGTGTTATTCTTTTCTTTCAGATGACTATCACTTCAGTCTTCTTTTTTTTCAGGCTGAGAACTTTATTTTTACTTTCACGAACCACGATTTCCAGAAGAGCCTGTAGCTCCCTTTTACTTTTATCAGTCAGGAATGTGCTGTCTGCATATCTTTAGTTGCCGACTTATATTTCTGGCATATTCTCTATAATTCTAATTATGTTTTCGATGTACAAAGAGATGAGGTCAGGAGATAAAACCCATCAGTATCTCACTCCCAGTTTTATGTCTTGGAATGCTCATTTTAGGTTCTCAACCCTCATTGCTGCTGATTTCTTAGACTATATGTTTTGATGAGTTTCAGATCCTTCACATCTATGCTGATGTCTTCTAGCATTCTTATCATTTATTTTTCTCTCACTTTATCAAATGTTTAACAGTAGTTTATGAATAATAAGTATGGGTCCATCTTTTCTTCTATTGACCTCTCATCAATGTTCTTTTATATATATATTAAACAGGAGGAGTGTGCAACAATTTATCATGAACTATGTAAAAAATATGGTATTCAGGTATTTGGCCAAAATAATGGAAAAGAAATGTATTCATACCACTGCCAAAAAAGGGTAACCTGAAATGATGCACTAACTACAGAACTATTGCCCTGATTAGCCATTCCAGTAAAATAATGTTAAAAATCATAATGGGTAGACTTCGTAAGAAAATAGAAGAAGAAGTCAATATGGTCAAAGCTGGTTTCAGGCAAGGAAGAAGATCAGGAGATCATATATTCAATCTAAGATTAACAATAGAGAAATGAGGAGAGTTTAATGTGACTCTATATTTATCCTTTATAGACTACTCAAAGGCATTTGATTGTGTACAACACCAGAAACTATGGGCAATTTTGGAATATAAATGGGATTTCCAAAACATTTGATACATTTAACATCACTGCTGTATCTAGACCAACAAGCAGCAGTAAGAATAAATGGTGAAGCAACAACTTTGTTTGACATAAAACAAGGGTTACGTCAGGAGTGTATATTGTCACACTACGTATTTAACGAGTATATTGAAAATATAATGAAAAATGTTAGAGAAGATGTAGGTAAAGAATATTACGATGCCATAACAACTGGAGATTAGATATGCTGATGACACTGTATTACTGCCCACAACACAAAAAGGAATGGAAAAACTAATTATGTCAGTCCGTAAGAACAGCGAAAAGCAGAACCTCTATCTTAATGCAAAGAAAACTAAATTGATGACAACTGACAACACTAACAAGGCAGCTGAAATATGTATCAATGAGGAAAAATTGGAAGAAGTGGAGAGTTTTGAATATCTTGGATCACTACTAACTAATATTAGAGATACAATGAGAGAAATTAAAATGAGGACATCTATCGCTCTTCAGAAAGTAAAACAAATTAAGAATCTGTGGAGAGGAGCAGACAGAACCACAAAAATAAGATTTTTAAGGGCATTCATCTTTCCATTCGCAACATATGCCCGTGAGACCTGGACACTTAACAAAACAGCTGAGAAACACATAAATGCCTTTGAATGTAAATGCTACAGAAGAGTTCTCCAAATATCATGGACACAAAAAAGGACAAATATATCTATACTACAAGAGCTTAATATTGAAGAAGGTTGGCTAGTAAAGAGGATTAAAGAGAGAAAACTGAAATATTTTGGACACATTAAACGTCATGATAATTTAGAGAAGGCCGTCTTGAAAGGGTACATAATGGGAAAAAGAAAGAGAGGAAGACCAAAACGAAGATGGCTGGAAGACATCGTTGACGACCTGCAAACGGAGCCAACTTGCTCACACCCGAGAGGCCTACAGGAGTGCTGTTTGGGAGGCAAAGCTCCGAAATGGACATGCAAGTGAATGAATGAATGAATGACTATATATATATATATATATATATATATATATATTATATATATATATATATATATATATAGCGTTACTGTCAATTTTTCATTCGAAGAAGCTGCACTGTTCTTCGGAGACTTCTTGTTTTATTTTGCTCCTGACTCTTCTCATAAAAATGCGAAGTAGGATTTTGATAACATGGCTCATAATACTAATGCATCGATGTCTTTCAAATTCAACTGCATCTTGGTTCTTTGATAGGGCAATAAAATTGATCGCAAAATGTCTGGTGGGACATAATTACTGCTATAGATGTCATTCAACATTCTGGTAATTATTTATATGCCAAGCGCTTCTAATGTTAAGTTAATATTATTGGCATGTAAGTTTTGTTCTAAATAAAACCTTACGACATTTATCTAAATTTGACACAACAGCAAAATGAGACAAATTCATTCTATACACATGGCCTTTTTTCAATGAAAATGATAGTCTACGATATTTGGACAACATCAGGAGATGTACTATCAGCTTGTTAGCCGAATTCTACGATGAAACTAATATTAAAGAACGGATTGTATGCGGCACTTTTATGTGAACTCACTCAGTTTAACACATATAAACACTCAGCTCAGCTAAACAAAGCTTAAATGAAACAATGAAAAAGGCATAAATCACATTCAAACACAACTGTTTTTGAAATCAAAAACATATATTTGGAACACATGACATATATTGGCAAGACGTACACAATAATGCGAAATTAGACTAGTGGGAAAAATTACCTTAGTATAGAAAATAAATAAGCAAAGTATTATAATTTAAGCTCACATCAATGACGAGAATAGGTCAAGAGCATAAACAGTTACAAGTTCGTTTCTTCTTAAGACAGTGTGACACCAAGGTGAATTAGCTAACTCGCTGTCAGACATTTAATTATAAGTTTAATATTATCTGTCGCGGTTTAGACCGTTTCCTCGGAATCGAATGTGAGATACTCATTTTTTAAAAATTTTGCCACACGAAACTCATATCACGTCACATTCCTTTTTCAACCTATTTTCAAAATTGATTCTGTTTGGCAAATATTCAAGTAGAAATACCACATTGTTCCTCAGAGAGTATTTGTCCTACCGTTTATCTGCAAAGCTGATTTATTTTTCTTTTCATTCTCAGTTATCATCAGTTACTTTCTCTGTCTTTCTTCATCACTTCCCTTAACTTTACTTCTTAAATAATTCTCAATCATAAAATAAAACTTATATTACTTTCAGAGGTGAGCCGTCCTACCAGGATACAGAGTAGTGTATACTTCAGAAACCACATCTTTCCAAACATCACGAGAGATGGTGTAGAACTTGTTATGCTGGTAAAATGAGCTGTCATTTATACTGTTAATCTTTTATTTGTTACTGTATTATAAATATATAGTTATATAATGTAGATCAAAGGAACGTTTTATCTATAAAATAACCGCTGCTGATTTGAAAGGCGCGCACAGTTAATCTATTTGCCAAATGCATACGAAATGTGAAATTGCGTTTCATTCACGTTTTCTAATTTGTGACGCCTGGTTTCAAAGCCACGTTAGATGATCATGTCTTCTATGGTGTTTTCTACTCATAATTTTTCATGTTATGCATTAAACACGTATTCGTGTACAGTTAACATGTGCACCAACCTACGCTAAGGTAGTTTTACTGCACTACCTTTGTACCAGAGCAAGAGTAATAGCTATTAGTATTACAGTTAAATGATGAGAGTACTGGAAGAAGTACAAAGATTACACTAATAGAGGATGGGAAAACTCTTACAGGTAAGCAGGTAGCAGATCACTTTGCTCGCGTGGTTGCACAATACTGCAACATTGATATCCATCCAGAGAAAGAGCGCACAATGCGCATTGAGCCACATAAAGTATAGGAACATGTCAGAAAAGTGGAGGTAATGGATGCACCAATCACACGTAGTGAGTTAGACCTAGCAGTTAGTTAATTGAAACGAAGGAAATCACCAGGACCAGATGGAGTGTCCAATGAAATGATCAAGAACATGGGAATGGCGGCAATGGGAAAGTTGTTGGATATTTTCAATATGTGCTGGAGCACAGGTAAGTTACCTCAAATCTGGAATGAAGCAAGCATGCTAAAGTCAGGGAAAAACAGTGATACTGCCTCCAGCTACGGGCCAATAAGTCTCACTAGCTGCCTATGCAAAACGATTGAACGCATCATTGACCTGAGGCTAAAATGGTACTTAGAAAGTGAAAACCTTCTCGTTCCACAACAAGCAGGATTTAGGCAGTACTACAGTACGGAAGATCAACTGAGCTATCTTTCTGAAGAGACTGAGGATGCATTCCAAGAGAAAAACCTTGTACTAGCAGCGTGGATAGAGCTGAAGAAAACCGTTGATAAAATATGGAAAAAAGTTCTACTGTGGAAACTAAGAAACTGCAATGTGAATGGAAGACTGTACAACTGGATAAAGTTCTGTTTACACAACAGAAGAGCTAGAGTAGTAATGGATGGTCACAAAAGCCAGAAAGTACTTTTGCGACACGGTGTATCACAAGGAGGTGTCCTTTCGCCTACACTATTCCTTGTATTCATTAATGACCTGGTCAAGGAACTTCCCTATTGAATCAAAGCGGCACTGTATGCAGATGATCTGGTCATGTGGTGTATAGATGAATATGCGACAATTGCTACACAGAGACTCCAAAGAGCAGCAGACATCATGACATCACGGACAAACAAATGGTGTGTAAGTATCAACACAGAGAAATCAAGTACCTCTCTGTTCACTCTCTCATCTAAACAGAAAGCAGGTAAGATCTTTGTAAATGAAATATCCTTAAGGATGGATAACCAATCCACTTACTTAGGAGTGTCTCTTGACTCAAAACTGACCTGGAAGCAACACATCAACAGTGCAGTGGAACCACATGGGGAGCTAGTGAAAGAATCCTGAAGAATGTATACCAGCAAAACATTCTACCACATTTAGAATATGGCTCAACATCTTGGTGCACAGCATCAAACACTACGCTGCATAATCTAAAGAATGTTCAAAATCAGTCACTACGGATTATCACACGTGCAATGAGGTAAGGCGCTGTTCTACCTGCAACTTTCTTCTCTCAAAAAGCAGAAACTTTCTGCCATCCGTCCCTCTACGGCCTCTCCCAGACCCACCACCGCTTCTGCCCCCACTAAGGTGGTTTGTATCCCTCCGGACATTCCTCTTTCAGCTGATGAATTGTCTGTCCTGGGGAAAGGTTTACAGTTTGTTCCCCTCCGTCCTTCTGCTGACCAGTTCTCACTCCTTCAAGATGTCCACCGTTTCCATCGCAGACTGCGTTAAAGTTCCATTTCCAAGACGCGTCCCAACCTTCATCATCCCAATCCACCTCCGATGATGACCCTTTCTCTCGCTTCTCCAAACAACCATCTACCTGGACACCTTCAGCAGGAATGTCTCGTGCCTTGGACCTCTACATTGATCACACTCTCTATGAAATCCGTAAGCTTCGCCTTCCCCGTGTACGACACTTGAACCTCAACCCCGGGGAGCAACGCGCACTTTCTCAACTTCAGCGTAGGCGAGATATCGTGATCAAGAGTGCAGACAAGGGCGGGGCTATTGTTTGTTGGAAGAAAGAATTGTACATCCAGGAGGCCATGGGCCAGCTGAGTAACACTAAATTTTATACCTCTCGCCCTCAAGATCCGACTCTGGCCAACAACCACCAAGTTCGAGACACGATCAACGAACTCATCCACAAGACCAAGTCTGGTCTTTCTCCCTCGGCTACACATCTTCACATCCGCGACAGCTGCTTAGGGAAACCATCTTTTTATCTACTCCCTAAGATTCACAAATCAGGCAACCCAGGAAGGCCCATAGTGTCTCCTTGTTCCTGCCCTACGGAAGAAATCTCTGATTTTCTTGACTGCATATTTCAACCTCTGGTCACTAGTCTGCCCACTTTTGAGACCCTTACACTCCTGCCTGGTCACACCTACAGTATCTTCACCTTTGATGTAGTATCCTTATACACATCCATCCCACATGACCAGGGACTTCAGGCCGTCAAGTTCTTTCTGAACAAAACCAATATAAAACTCTCTTTAACCAACACAAAACTAAGACTCTCTTTAACCAACACAAAACTAAGAGTCTCTCTAACCAGAGAAAAATTAAGAATCTCTTTAAACAACACAAAACCAAGACACTCTAACCAGCACAAAACTAAAATTCTCTCTAACCAACACAGAATTATGACTCTCTAACCAACAAATGTAAATGCTACAGAAGGGTACTCCAAGTATCGTGGACGCAAAAAAGAACAAATATATCTATACTACAAGAGCTTAATATTGAAGAAGGCTGGCTAGTAAAGAGGATTAAAGAGAGAAAACTTAAATATTTTGGACACATTAAACGCCATGATAATTTAGACCGTATTGGAAGGATACATAATGGGAAAAAGAAAAAGAGGAAGACCGAAACGAAGATGGCTGCAAGACATCGTTGACGATCTGGAAATGGATGCAGCAGCAGCAGGCCATCTTGCTCACAACCGAGAGGCCTTCAGGAGTGCTGTTTGGGAGGCAAAGTTCCGCAAGGGACATGCAAAGGAATGAATGAATCAACATAAAACTAAGACTCTCTAACCAACACAAAACTAAGACTTTTTTCAAAATCCCCCTTCCTATCTGATCATCTCACTAGTCCATACTTGCACGATTTCCTTGAGCAAGACGAGATACAAACCTTCAGTTCAGAGTGATTAAAATGTAAATAAATTATCGGACATAACTCTGTTTAAACCCAACTTTTAAAAACTAAACTGACTTATCTAACGTCTACATTAAAACAAATAACTATATTGTCATACATCATCATCATTCCTTTGCATGTCCCTTGCATGTCATACAAGAACATGGAAAATATGAGCATGCCATCAACATCACCATTAACAAACAAAAGACATCACTTAAAGTGACACCACTAATGATTCCGACATCTCTTACTAATCTCTTTTCTTCTTGTGAAACATATAAACGCATATTCACTACCAGTCAAAAGTTAGCCACACTCTCTTACACATACACGAGTTCCTTGCCACTCAAACATATACAAATATACGCAGTAGTCTGTCTGCGACAACATCAACACATAAAGTACAAATAATGAAATGATCAGTGAAGCATTAATAACCAATATGACTCATTATGATACTGAAAGATGAAACACAGCTTAGCATTGTAAGTCATATAGTGAAATCGACACTGCTCAGAATAAATACGTGGGCACACACAAACACATAGAAAAAACAATTCAGTCTCTATGATCAAAAGGTGAAACATATGGATATGTGAAGGCGTAGTAATAAAGAATATAACAGTAATGGAAATTATGCCTTTCAAACCGTTATTTTCATGAGCAAATCATTTTACACTGAACAATTATCACTATGCATACTAACAAAACTCGACATCCGACATA
This sequence comes from Achatina immaculata, assembly GCA_009760885.1. Lineage (NCBI taxonomy): Eukaryota > Metazoa > Mollusca > Gastropoda > Stylommatophora > Achatinidae > Lissachatina > Lissachatina immaculata. The sequence continues at coordinate 47,393,368 of CM019695.1, forward strand.
CAACTGCATTATATGGAAACTTACACAACATTGAAGAGACCTGGCATTTTCATAGCTTAACAATCCATTTATCCAACATCACCATATATATGAAAACTGCAGCAGACACACCCAGATATACCAACAACCACGGCTCACCCGTGTGTACCCCGCCAAAATCCTCGAACAGACTGAACTAGTTAACACATTACACTCTACCCGACCAACACATCGACGACATCCGACCAGACAACCTAGGAGCAGCTTGACCTATATCCCACCAATCGGCCGCTTTCGGGAAACCAGACCAAGCCCCGCCCCCCGCCCCCCCCCCCCCTGTCCTTCTACAACAGAAAGACATTGTACATGTAGTTAGTGCGGGGATTCTCAGAATCATAATACCAATTGTTCATAGTGGGACTAAGGGAAAAACAGTCACGTTAAAAGAAAACAATGACCTGACAACGGCAAGAAGAGGAGAGAAGAAAAGACAAAGACACGTAGAGACCTGGATTCTTAGACAAGGACGGTGACAGACCTAAAGGTTGTGCCATCATCATCATACCAATGTTGGAAGATAAAATTAGGAATCGAAACATCCAACACAGTCTTCGGTTGTTACACTTCACTTTGTTGGTTGTTGTAAAGGAAGAAGTAAGATCATGTTACTTATTGTGGGTTTTATTGTCACATTTATATTCATGACTTAATCTATAATCCATTTTCTTTAATTTAAATATAAATATAAATTTTGTCGTAAAAATATTAGTCTTCAGAAATAGCAGTAACTCCTGGATTTTGTCAGGTCGAGATTGATGAAGTGCGCTTATGACTGGAATGAGCACGTGATTGTTGTAATTTATGAGTCAAGTGAAGGTATCACTCTGAAATATATTACTCGTGCTCATCTTACTCTTCTTATTGAAGATTTGTTTCATTTTCGCGCCATTTAAATAGTGTAAAATACTGTTGTTTGTCTAAAGAACAACGAATTAGTGACCGTGTTTTAAAGAAAGTCCTTAAAACCATTTATATGTTTCTGACATTTTATGTTTCCTCAAACGAAGCTTGTTGTTGACTGTTTATGTTTCCTGGACAAAATTTACGGATTCTCAAGGAACTGACATTGTCTTGACACTGCTAGTGCCAGGGCGTTACGAGCTTCCAGACTTTAAACAGTTCAGTTTTTAGTGGGGAATTGCTTTATAGAAATAAACTCTCATTTTAACAATAGATATAAATATAATGAAGCAATACAATACGGTAAAGAATATTAAATAACATTTTTGCAGATATAAACTACTGTGTCATCAATGAAGTGTAGCTGTATTCTTAAAGTGCAACTCTTTTCTTATCTTATATCTTATATCCTTCCGGTGCCGTTAAACGTCATATAGGGCTCACAAAGTAGTTCGCCAATTTTTCCTGTAAATTTTCCACCAGATTACAGTTTAAAAATATGTCGAAACTTCTTTCGCCAAAAGTTTAACATTTTCATATGTACATTTAAACAGATATAAAACGATATCCTTTGACATTCAAGAATCTTGAGAACATATGGCATTCAAAATGTGTTAGCACACTAACCATGTTAAGATTATTCAATTCAAATGTAATATTCACACTCATTATTCATGAGAAAGCTAGAAAACGACTACAGAAAGAAACAAACAAATTAGACTCTTTTGAAAACAAATGCCTAAGGTAAATATTTGGTAAAGTGGAATGACTTCAAGAACAATGCAGAGGCAAGATAGATAAGCAAACTTGTCTCATGGGCGATCAGAAAAAGAACATACTGATAAACGGTTCTATGGACTTTCTTTAAAACATTGTCACTAATTCGTTCTTCTTTAGACAAACAAACAGTATTTTACAATATTTAAATAGCGCGAAAATGAAAACAAATGTTCAGTAAAGGGAATAAGGTAAGCACAAGTACTTCTGAGTGATATCTTCACTTGACTCACAAATTCCTTTTCGTTGCAACATAAATCACGTGCTCATTTCAGTCACAGGCACACTTTCATCAGGCTCCACCTGATAATATCCAGGATTTACTGCTGATTCTGAAGACTAAGATTTTTATGACAACATTTTATACACGTATTTAAAATAAACCAATGTATTATAGAATACGTCATGGGAATAGTTGTGGCAACAAAACCCACAATTAGTATCTGGCTGTACTTCGTCGTTTACAACAACCAACAAAGTGAAATGTTGTGACTGAATACCGTGTCAGATGGTTCGTTTACTGATTTTATTGTTGTAGCTTCCAACACTGGTATGATGATGATGATGCCTCAACCCTTCTCTAAATCTAACTTTAGTCTGCCACCGTCCTTGTCTAAGTATCCAGGTCACTATGTGTGTCTGTGTATTTTCCTCTCTCCTCTTGTTGTCCGTTGTCAAGTCATTGTTTTCTTTTAACGTCATCGTGAATCCCTTAGTCCAGCAATGAACAGTTGGTATTATGAATATGAGAATTCACGCACCAACTACATGTGCAATGTCTTTCTGTTGTAGAAGGGGATGGGCTTGGTTTCTCGAAGGCGTCCGATTCAGGGGATCAAGGTAAAGTGGCTCCTAGGGCGTCTGGTCGGGTGTCATCGATGTGTTGGTCTGGTAGAGTGTAATGTGTTAACTAGTTCAGTCTGTTCGTGGCTGTTGGCGGGGTACACACGGGCGAGCCGTGGTTGTTGGTATATCTGGGTGTGTCTACTGCAGGTTTCATATATATGGTGATGTTGGATAAATGGATTGTTAAGCTATGAAAACAAAATGTCCAGGCCGCTTCAATGTTATGTAAGTTTCCATATATACGTTGTTGTATGTCGGATGTCGAGTTTTGTAAGTCTGCTTAGTGATAAGTGTTTAGTTTTAATGATGTGCTCATCAAGATAAAGATTTGAAAGCCATAATTTTCATCACTGTTATATTCTTCATTACTATACCTTCACATATCCATATGTGTCACCTTTTGATCAAAGACACTGACATGTTTTTTTATATGTTTGTGTGTTCTCACTAGTTTATTCTGACTAGTGTTCATTTCATTCTATGACGTACAATACTCAGCTGTGTTTCATCTTTAAGTATCATAATGAGTCATATTGGTTATTAATGCGTCACTGATCATTTCTTTATTTGCTCTATATATGTTGATGTTGTCGCAGACAGCGTACTGTGTATTTTTGTATATGTTTTTGAGTTGGCAAGGAACTCGTATATGTGTAAGGGAGTGTGGCTAACTTTTGACTAGTAGTGAATATGCATTTATATGTTTGAAAAGAACAAAAGAGATTGGTAAGAAATATCGGAATAAGTAGCTATGTCACTCGGAGTGACGTCTTTTCTATGTTCATGGTAATGTTGATGGGTTGTTCATATTTTCCATGTTCTTGTATGAGGGTATAGTGGTTTCTTTTAATGTAGAGGTAAGGTAAATCAGTTTAGTTTTTGAAAGTTATGTTTAAACAGAGTTATGTCCCGTGATTTGTTTACGTTTTAGTCCCTCCTTGTAACTTCTATTATTCGAGAATTTCCTCTGTCTCTGTCAAGGTATTCCCCATCTCATCACAAATTACATTTAGCTTAGGTGTGACATTTCTCGTCAATGTCTTCATTTCTTTAAAAGTTTCACTACCTCTTCCACACTTCTGATGCTCTTCTATTCTTTCACAACAATCTTGTACGTAGTGTTTTTTGTCTTTTCTTATGTTTCTTCGTACTTCTTTTGTTAACGATTTCTATTTCTCTTTGTTGTTTTTGTCACTTTCAATTGTGTCTTCAGTTATCTACTTTGTTTTATCAGTTCTAGTGTGCCTGCTGTAATCCACCCATTCTTTTGCGTTTTCTTTACTGCAACCATGTATTTAGCTGTTGTTATTAAGATATCTCTGGCCTGCGTAGCCATTTCATCTGGTGCCATCTCCTCCTGTGCAGCCATCACTATTTTGAAAAGGTTCTTCACTTCTATACCGCATGTTGGTAATCACTAAAAACATACCTTTGACATGAGTAAAGCATATAATAATAAGAAAAAACGCCTTGACTCAGACCAGAGGCTCTGGTAGGACAAACAACCACCTTATCTGTGTTGGCTTTATATTTTCCCATGACTACTACACGTACTGTGATGCGTGACTTAATCGAAGAACTGATTTGGAATTATTCTTCTCGCAACACTTGAGTTAACGAAGTATACAGTTAATAATAATAGTAGAAGTGGTAGCATTTGAAGCAGTAGTAGTTAGTATTTAGAAATAGTAGTAATAATATAAGTGGTAGTAGTAGTAGTAGTAGTAGTAGTAGTAGTAGTAGTATAATAGTAGTAGTAGTAGTGGTGGTGGTGGTAGTAATAGTAGTAGTACTAGTAGTAGTACTAGTAGTAGTAGTAGTAGTAGTAGTAGTAATAGTAGTAATAGTAGTAGTAGTAGTAGTAGTAATAGTAGTAGTAGTAGTGGTGGTGGTAGTAGTAATAGTAGTAGTACTAGTAGTAGTAGTAATAGTAGTATTAGTAGCAGTAGTAGTAGTATAACGACTGCGGTAAAACAGTGAGTTCCTGAATCTTCTGTTGATCATACTATAATCTATCTAGTTACATATCCTATTCGATAGAGTAGCTAGATATAAACTGTAGGAAATATTACAACATTATGGCTTTATTACACATCTGATCAACTTGTGGACATATCTATAGCCAGTAGTCCTATCTACACGTCTACTTGTTCTTCAAAACTGAGAGAAATATAATGGAGACAAAGCAAAAAAAGGGCTTAGCTAAAGTGTTCTCTGTGCAGACAGTATCAAGAGACGTATAGGAAGATGTTTAATCAAAGTGCACGATAAAAGATGTACTATAAGCTTTTGAGATAACGTCTGCGATGAAAGTAATATTACACACCGGATTGTATGCAGGTAATCTTCAAGGTCAGTTTATGTTGACTTACTCTCTTTTTAACACAGATAAATCATATCTCAGATGAACAGAACTTAAATAACACAGCGTAAAGAGAAAAGTCGTAAATCACATTCAAAAAATCTTATTTTCAGAGAAAAGACATATATTTGGAAGACATTAAGAAAGATAATTGGTAAGACGTACAAAATAATGCGACAATAGACTAGTGAGAAAAATTATCTGTATACAGGAAATAATCAAGCAAACGATTATTTATTAAGCTCACATCAATGACGAGAATAGGTCTAGGTCATAGACAGGAACAAGTACCTTCCTTCTTAAGACAATGTGTCACCAAGGTGATTCAGCTAAGTCATTGTCAGACATGTAATTATAAGTTCAGTGTTATTTGTCTTTCACTGATTCGCTGTTTTAGACATTCGTGGCTTCGAATCGATTGGGATATAATCATTCTTTTTTATTTTGCCACCTGAAACTCATATCACTTCAACTTACTTCCCCTGTCTGTGCTCAAAATCAATTTTATTTTGAAATGATGTAAGTAGAAATACCAAATTAGTTGTCCCTTCCGTGTATCTGAAAAGTTGCTTTATTTTCTCTGTCCTACGTCACTGTCCTTAACTTTACCTCTCAAATAATTCTCAGTCGTGGAGTAAAACTTTTCTTACTTTCAGCGGTGACCTGTCCTACCAGGACAGAGGATAGTAGATTCTTCAGAAAACATATCCGTCCACACATAATGTAGAACTTGTTATGCTGGTAACTTGAGCTGCTGTGTATGCTGTAATATGTGTATTTCTTATTGTATTACATATAGTGAAAAAGTTATATGCAGTTATATGAAATATAAAGTTATATATTGCAGATCAATGGAACATTTTATCTATAAAATTACCACTGCTTATTTGAAAGGCGCTTACTGTTATTCTATTTGCCAAATGCATACGAAATGTAATATTCGTTTCTTCCAAGTTCACTCAAGTATGACGCTTGGTTTCAAAGCTGTGTTAGATGATCATGTTTTGTGTGGATAATTTCCGCTCATTCGTTTTCATGTTATGCATAGCGAAATGATATCAGATGACTGAACTCATTGATCTTATGATGTGCACAAAAGGTTTCACTGAATGGAGTGTTATTTATGAAATGTTAAATGCGGGTTTCCAATTTATTTCTTTTTATTATAGCGTGCAAGAATAAATCGTCCAAAGTGAGAGCTAATTTGAAGTTACAATTATCCAACAGTTCAGTCCAAATAATCAGTCAAAGGTATAAAGATACTGAAGCCGTTTTCTCGGTTTTATGGTAGAGCACAGTAACTAAACGAATGGTCTAATTTTCCAATTGACTTATATTATATTGCTTCTGCTTGTATACTTCAAGTTATCTACTGTGGTGACTACATTACTGAAGTACAGAAAGAAGACGATGAAACACTTCCTGCAATGATATACACTTTACAGGATACTCAGGATGATTAAATACTGACACGTTGGCTATATCTACAAGGGCCACATTACCTTGGCACTCGCATCTGTTTTAGTGCGTGAACGTGATGGTGATGGCGATAGCCGACGAGAAAAATAAATGAAAACGATTTCTCATAAACATGCATACTCCAACACAAATAATTCCAGGCTGCTATCTAGTCAAGTTACTAAGACAGCGCCATAAGAATTCAAGCTGGCTAACAACTGTCACATACTAAGCACGCCGACATTTCTCAACACAGACATGACTACACTACCTTCTCACTTAACAATCAAAATCTTTTCTCTTCTGAGATTAAACTCTCGTTTCAGACCCAGGACACAAAACTTACTTTCCGCTTGCAGCGAATAACTTGAAAATCACGAACTCTAATGAATAAAATAACCAAGGGTCTAACTCTAACACAATAATTTAACGTTATACCAAAGGTTCTGGGTAAAGCTGGGGCGACCATCCCCAACCCAGCCCGTCACAGGTGGCGGATGGCGAAAGTCCTCCATATATTGAGGATCGCTGTGAATAAGGAGTTGTCCAAATAAGCAGGCGCGAACCAACTGGCGGTAGACTCAGAGACCGAGGTGGTGTAGTAGGTGGCTCTACTACTCCTATAAAGTGCCTCAGGTGCTCATTAAAGGGAATACCAGGCGGGTCAGAGGCGTTTTAAAACCTGTCGCTCCTGCTGCCTTGCGGGTAGGACAGGAAGTCCAAAGGCTAGCGGAGAGTCCGTACACAAACCGACAGAAGCCAACGGGAAACCACTGTTGTAGTTCCCAAGAATAGTTGTCCTTGAACAGAATAATCGATTCATCATGAACGACGTTAATGGATGTTCCTCTGGAACAGCCTCGTCCAGTAGGGCAGCTCACGTACCACAGGTGAGGCCAGATCGTCATCAAGCTACTGGTGGTAAAACTAACAAGTTCAAAATAGCAACATGGAATGTTAGAACTTTATCCAGGCTGGAAAGTTAGAAAATGTAAAGATAGAAATGGAAAGGATGAAGATCAACATATTAGGAATGAGTGAAGTTAGATGGACAGGTGCAGGGAAGATAATCTCAGATAAATATACAATAATATATTCAGGAAGTGAGAAACATGAACGAGGAATAGGAATTATATTTGATGAACAAACGGCAAGGACAATTGCAGGATATTTGAACATCTCTGACCGAGTCCTGCTATCCCAACTGAAAGGACAACCAATAAACGAAAATATTATACAATTGTACGCTCCAACATCTGAAAGTTCTGAAGAAGATGTACAGCTATTTTATAATGACATAGAAACAGCACTAAAACACACAAAGTCACATGAAGTTACCATAGCCAATGGAGATATTATGCCAAAGTTAGTAAAGGAAGAACTTCAGACATCGTTGGTGACTATGGACTGGGGGAAAGGAATGACAGAGGTTGTAAATTAATTGAATGGGCAAGAATACACAGCATGGTTGTAGGAAACACCTGGTTTAAACAACATCTTCGAAGATTGACAACGTGGTGCAGCCCAGACAAAAATACTTTAAACCAGATAGACTACATATTAATCAACAAACGATTCCGCAATGCATTACTGACAACAAACACCATGCCAGGAGCTGACTGCAATAGTGACCATGATCCACTCTGTGGAAAAGCTAGAATAAAACTAAAGAAAGCAGGCAGAAAAGTGAGAAACATCAAACTGAATACAGAACTTCTTAAAATGACCAAGAACTGCGAGAACAATACAGAGCTATTATAACAAATATATACAATGCAGTAGCAAAGATAAATAGTATAGATGAACAATGGGAAATATTAATAGATTATATCCACCAAACTGTTAAGGAGATAATACTACCAAAAAAGAAGCCTCTAAAAATAAATGGATGACAGACGACATCTTAGAACTGATGGACAAGAGGAGGAGGAGTAAAAACAACTAGGAAAAATATAGGAAGATAAATAAAGAAATAAGACGCACATGCAGAGAAGCAAAAGAAGTGTGGTTAAATGAACAGTGCAGACAGATAGAGGACTCTCATATTAAAGACAGCAAAAACATGCACAAACGAATTAGTGAACTCACAGGCAGGAAAACAAAATATACCATAGGATGCCTGAAATCTAAAGAAGGTAAAATGTTAATGGGAAAAGAAGACATTGTGGACAGGTGGACATAGTATATCGGTGAGCTATGTGGAGGAGAAAGACCAGAATTAACACCAGATACTGAAAACTGTGAGGGACCACCAATACTTGAAGATGAAATCATAGATGCCATCAAACACATGAAGAAAGGAAAAGCGACTGGGCCTGATAATATAACAATAGAAGAAATAGGGGCACTAGAGGAGACAGGAATACAAATAATAACCAAGTTACTGAATGGCATTTACAGCAGTGGTTATATTCACAGTGACCTGATTAAATCCACGTTTATAGCACTACCAAAGAAACCAGGTGCAAAGGAATGTGACGACTACCGGACTATCAGCCTCTCATGTTATTTAACGAAGCTACTTCTGAGAATAATTATGAGAAGAACAAGGAAAAAGATAAAAATTGAAATAGCAGATGAACAGTTTGGATTTGTTGATGGAAAGGGAACACACAATGCCATTTATGCTTTACGAACACCAACAGAAAGAGCTTTAGAAGTACAGAAAGATCTTTACTTGTGCTTCATTGATTACACCAATGCATTTGACAAGGTGAAACATAATGAAATTATTAAAATGCTTGAAGACATCAATATAGACGGCACAGACCTGAGGATTGTAAAACATCTATGCTGGCAGCAAGAAGCAGCAGTTCGAGTTGAAAATAGAATTGGAAAATATCAACTTATAAAACAAGGGGTGCGACAAGAATGTGTGCTATCTGTATAGCGAGAATATTCTAAGAACAATCATCACAGAACCAGGCATAAAAATTGGAGGATACAATATTAACAACCTTCGGTATGCTGACGACAAAGTACTGATAGTTGAGAACCAACAAGATCTGCAAAATCTCTTGGATAAAGTTGCCAAAGAAAGTGAACAGAATGGCCTTACTTTGAACATCAAAAAGACAGAGACTATGGTTATATCTAAGAAACAGAATCCACCAGCATGCAGTATTAAATTAAACGGAACTATTCTAAAGCAGGTGCAGAAATTGAAATACCTTGGAGCAGTAATAACTTCAGATGGGAAATGCAGAACAGAAATTAGGAACAGAATAGGCCAAGCAAAGACTGCATTTCAGAGAATGAGAAACATATTAGCTAACACATCTTTATCAATGAATGTTAGAAAACGAGTCCTAAAATGCTATATTGAACCTATCTTGTTAATCATGGACAATAGGCAAGTCTGCACAAAAGTCATTGGAAGCAGCAGAAATGTGGTTTATTAGAAGAATGTTGCGAATCCCCTGGACAGCAAAAATAACTAATGAAGAATGTATGAGAAGAGCTGGAGAGACAAAAAACCTTGTCAAAAAAAGATAAGAGAGAGACAATGTACTTTCATAGGACATGCAATGAGAAGAGGGGGCATTGAAAATACAACAGGAAAAATAGAAGGAAGAAGATCAAGAGGAAGACCAAAAGAAATGATACTGGACAGTCTGACTAGATGGTGTGAGAGGAGATCACCAACTGAGCTGATGGCCTACATGAAGGATCGTGTACTCTGGAGACGCATAATAGCCAACGCCAGTCGCCACGGCACATGATGATGATGATGATGACCAAGGGTTAGACACCCTTGACCAAGTACTGTCAAAATAAACATATACTAGCTAATTACCCGGCGTTGCTTGTTAAGTTATTAAGTATGAATATCTGCGGAGTGGATTAGAGATCGCCATATTTCTCCCACGGAAGACCTTCACGTTGCTTGTTCAAAGGTGGGTTCACTCAAGAAATTATTTATTCTTGTTCCTGAAGGTGAAACTAAAGTGTTGTATATAATAAAGTTTTCAGGTAAATTAATATTATAGTGAATTTGTAGAAGACTTTATTCTGTAATGTGTAGACTGCCTCTCTGACTTTTTTTTTATGGTGACCGAGAACGCAAATCGCAGTGGAAAGTGCAATCTCTTAAAGTTAAAAGGGAGATCCGCCGTAATGAATGCGACGTCGCAAAGTTTTGGCGAGCTGAGGTTCCGTAGTAAAGTAATTAGAGACCCCACCCTATCTTTCACTACTTTAACCCCTCATGCCGATGAGGGGTGACCTTGAACGTAAATGACTTCGGATGTGTCACTATTCATTTCAGTGACGAAGAAAACTATGGAATCGACACTAATACTAGTCGTTTTCGATTACATTTACATGCCACCCCCATCCCATCCCATCCCTCTCTCACTCACATGCCAACGGTGGCTTAACTTGGATTTAAGCGGAATCGTTAGTGTCAATGCTCATCTCAGCGACCGCGAAAACTATGAAATCGGCAATAATGTCGGACGTTTTCGAATATATTTACATCTCAACCCCTTCCGACCCTCATCTTTAGAGGTGCTAGGGGTTTTCTACCCACCACAGCACTTTTCTCCAGATTGTTAGTCATATGTGTACCAAGTTTGATTTAAATTCCTCCAGGTGTTCTAGAGCTTTGATGAAACATACATCCACACATACATTCATCCATTGTTATATACCAGTTTTGACAATTTAGTAATGAGAATAATTTTATTAAGACCAAGACAAAAAATACCATCTTTGAAATAAAGCATGGACTACAAGGAGGCAACCTTCATCTATGATCTGGCAACAACTTTTCATCGCCGCCTGATAAGCAGACAACAAACAAGCCGCCATTTTGTAGACCTATTCAGAGGTGAATTCTTATGTAACCAGCATGGAGCAAGAAATATATCATTAAATTCTTAAAAATATTTGTTGTACTTGTGTCTGTTCCTCTCCACAGCTTTGTTTAGTTGTGTTACTTTTTGAATAGCAATGTATGTCCTCCTTTTCATTTCCCTCATTGTATCTCCATAATTTGTAGCTAAAGATCCAAGATATTCAAAACTCTCTACTTCTTCCATTTTTTCCTCATTGGTACATATTTTAGCTGCCTTGTTTGCTTTGGCAGGTGTGATCAATTTAGTTTTCTTCGGATTACGGTTTTGCTCTTCACTTTTCTTAAGTTCTTTTCTTAATTACTTTTCCCATTGCTTTTTCTGTTGTGGACAGTAATACTGAGTCATCAGCGTATCTAACCTGGTTTTTTATAACGTCTATTTGTTTCAGGTTCAATTACTTTAAAATACACTTGGATGAATGAAAGGTGAGACGGATTGACGGACGGAGGATCGGATGGATGGATGGATGGATGGATGGATGGATGAATTCACATCTGGACCTGTTAATGATCGCATTGTAATTCTAACCAATGATGTTAACAGTTTTTGATAGTGCCAGATCTCTCAGGTTTCCCTCATATCATGACAGCTATACAAGAAGATATGACACTCCAACCACTTAGAGATATCACCATCATGATAGCGATCTCACTCTTTCTTAACAAATTCAACAAACTGTTGTGATGTAACATGTGTCCAGATTTTGAAATAGTGTCTTAACAGGTCGTAACGGTTACTTGTATGTTATGAACCAAATACAAAATTTTATAAGATGATGAAAATATTCGCAGGTATCTTAAAATTGTCTCCAGGTTCTGTTGAAATGTTACAACATTATGTACTATTTTAGTAGTCTTCTTCTGCTTCTTCTTCTTCTTCTTCGTTCGCTTCTACCACCAAGACCGCCCCGTGATACTACTGATTTTACTCCTGTGATCCTCGATAGGTCCCGTGGTCCCTATGTGGTCCATGAAAGGGCCACACGAGATCCCCGAGAGGACCACAAGAGGTTCAGAGTATCACAGGGCTTAAGCGGTGGATCTCAAAAGCGCGAATGCGTGACACCGTGGTTTTTGTTGCACCAGTTTGATCTAGAGTTGGACTTTCTCACCGAAAAACCTCACCGTGATTAGAATAAGCATACATCAATGTCGGGTGAGAGGTGGTTGCCTATCTAGACTGCACTGATCCAGTGTCTCCCACTTCAGCATGTTGTGGTCGTGGTCGCTACACTTCCTAGTTGTGACCAGGAGGGTGCTTTTGTCCAGGAGGACGAATCCTCGTCACTAGTAAGTTTCGCCCCTGAGTTGAGCCGGTTTAGGCGTATTATCCTAGTATGGGAGTGTTGTTAGGACGTGACCCACCTCTGGAGCGGAGGTACCGTGACACGAGTACCCATCTCGCCAGCAGCAGTATGTGAGCTACTAAATATGACTCATCTACTCGAAGCGTCTGGTTTTCAGGCACCAGATATTCGCCTTCGCCCCTTCTCCTGTCAGTTTGAACAGTTATGCCATGAGTGGGCCACGAGCTGGACTTGACTGTCAGATGTTATTTGAGATCAGACATGGAGATCAAGATAAGTCACAGACTTCTAATACTGTATGAAAACTTCAATCGAAATAATAGTAACAAATGGTCTTAACCTGATCTATCTTCAGTTAGGAGACCAGGTCCGCAGTCAGATCTCGTATCGGTTCTTTCTGTCCTTGAACTATCACAGCTCTCAGAGGATAAGTCTTGCATGTCTGATATCGCACATGTTAAAGAAATTTGGAGCAGTAACAGTGAATTCTTAATAAATTCACATAGTGATCGTTTTGACACAAATCTGTCCAAGATGCCTTCTGAATTACTTGCCTACAGACTAAAGGCAAATAACGTACTTCAGCCTGGAACGAAAATGACATTTTATCGAAGGAGAGAAGATGATTTCCTGTCATTATTTAACGAAGACAGCAACTTAGTATTCTGCAATAACATCAGAAACCTTGTGAAGAAAACTGATCTTTTAGAATATAACCCATGTGAGTGGCGTCTTGTCATCGGCAGTTCAAAACGTAGTTTGAAATGTTTTCTTCTAAATAACGACACTAAATATGGTTCTATTCCAATTGCTCATTCCACCAGGATGAAAGAAGAGTACACGGCCATCTTTCCGCTTACACCAGATCTCCGCCGAAACCACTACCTGCACAAGCTGACCTCTGATGAATAGCAGACAGCACATGAATCTTGCTTTGATTGTCTTATTCATACTGCTATCTACATTTGCTTTTACAAGAACTTTTGTTGCTAAACACGCCACAGTCCCTGCTTATAATAGGGTGAAATAAACATTCTATAACTAGAAACAAGAACCACACTTTGTTGTTCTTTTATTTTTACGTGTGCTTGTTTCTGATAAGAACGGAAGAGCGTGTCTTACGCATGTGTCATACAGCAACCTCAAGGTCAAACACTGGCAGACACATATCATCATCATCATCATCGTCATCATCATCATCATCATACTTGCACAATAAACTCTACCAACAGCAATAATAAATGGAATTTTAAAAATGCAGTTGGACTTGAATACTGACTCTACAAAGAACATGCATTAAAGATGAAAATGTTTGGCGTGTTGTGTTGCAGTACTTGTATCTACATCTCTTGTTATACTGAAAGTGAAAATGTAGTGTTTAAAAATCTGAATCTCGTTAAGTCCCATACACTAAAAGAGTCACTACAATATTAATTACTTCAGAACAGCTAACCTTTGTCAAAAGACGATATCAAAAACTGATTGATAGTTTAAGAACTCTCTTTAAAATATTTCCACTCATTCATTCTTCATTTGAAAACAGAAGCATTTTAGAATATTCACATTAAGCGAAAATGGCATTAAGTGTTCAGTAACGAGAATAAGATGTGCATCAGTATTTAGGAGTGATATCGTCACTTTCACTCTTACAAGGACAGACAATTAAGTAATGAGACTGATTTTTTATGACCAAAACAAAAAAATGCCAAACATGAAGCAAAGCACGGAATCCAAAGAGGTAACCTTCATCAATTATCTGACAACTTTTCATCGCCGCACTATAAACAGACGACAAACAAGCCGCCATGTTGTTTGACCCAGTTATTCGTGCATTGCAACGCAATCAGCATTGAACATAAAGCTAACAATAAAATTATGTTTAAAACTCGAAAAAGTGCCATTGAAGCAATTGAATTGATGCGACAATTTTATAGAAATAATTGTTTATGCCGTGTACAGATATTTAGGTGGTATTCACGATCCAAAAGTTATGTGGAAATGATTTCAAATGCAACTAGATATGGATGCCCAATTTCTGCCGTAGTGAAGAACTCATTGCACAAAATCAGAGAACGGATACAAGAATATCATTGTTTGACTGTGTGTATGATGGCAGATGAATTTAGTGTTAACCGAGAGACCATTCGCAAAATTTTAATGCAAGATTTGGGCAAGAAAAACATTGCCTGTATGTTTGTATCACATGCGTGGTCTGATGACGAAAAACAGCAACGTGTTGAGTACGCAAGCGACATCATTAGAACGTGTCGCAGAAATATGTATTTCTTAACTGTGATTGTTCAAGAGGATGAAACATGGATTTTACGCTGTGATCCCACAACTAAACGCCAAAGTGCTCATTGGAAGTCATCATCATCACCAAAAGCAAAAAAAAATGTCGCGTTAAGTAGTCGGAAGTGAAGACAATGTTGGTGTGCTTCTACGACAGCAAAGGAGCTAGTCACGAAGAATGTATTCCAGAGGAACAGATTGTGAATGCCTAATTTTATTTAAGTATTTGTAAATGCCTATTGAAAAGGATTATCCGATTCCGACTCAAGTATTCAACACCTGGCAGTTAGTTCTTTCCTACTTCATGATAATGTACCGTCTCACAGGGCGGTAGATGTTCATGAATAAAGCACAGGTTATATCTTCAATGTTGTTTATTTTATGTTTCATGGAATTCGTCTCGTTACTGAATTGTCGGACCTTGTACGTTCATTTCAGTTGAAACAGTATCCATGTTTTTCAGTTCAGTCACATGTTCACTTTCACCAAGTTCGATCTGAGAAAATCAACTATTTACACAAGTTTCTCTTGACCGATATTTCCATGACAGTATATTATATATTTACATTACATTACTAGGTTATGTATTAACTCATGAGAAAAATCAAAGCTGTTGTTAAAGGTTATTTGGTTTCTAAAGAGAATGCTGCTTTCTTGTTGTATATGTCTGAAACTGTTTGGATTTTGGCCATATCGGACGAATGCTGTAAAATATACGGGACAGAGCACTCTGACTGGACAACAGTGAACTCTTCTCGTATGTCAGTCAGTCAGTCATTTGCATGTTCCTTTCGAAACTTTGCTTTTCTAACAGCTCTCCTGTAGACATCTCGGTTGGAAGAAGATGCCCTTCTTCTGATGCATTCTTCTGCAGATTATCAACGATATAATTCGCCAATCTTCGCCTTGGTATCCTCTCTGTTTTTTATATAAGAAACATAAATATCAAGTCATCATCAAGCGATCGCAGATACTAGTATCATTTTTACGACGAGTTAGTTTACAGGGAGGACATGAAAATGTCAAGACCATTAACCTTGGCAAGAAATTATTTTCTCCGCATCTATGTTATGAAATAAAGTATGTCTCATGTATAGAACATCACCAAAACCATCAAAACAACAATGTAAGTATCTGACCCAACAGCGCCAGCAATAACATGAACAGGATGATCATCAGTACCAGCTATAACACCAACGACAGCAAGAAGAACCAGAGAAACAAACAAAAAGACCTCTATAACGAAGACTCATAAACAGTAACACAACTAAATAGACAGACATATGAAGAAATAGGAATTAACACTTGAACCAGTGTTTGCTGTCTGTTTATTGAAATCAGTTTTTTAGAACAAAGCAAACATAAGCTGAAACCAAACATGTGCGTTATCTTACGAAGATTTTATATAAAGCCATGGGCAAGTAAAATAAAATGTGCAACATTAGACAAGCTAATGTAAGCGTGCTCTCCTTCATTTCTGTTTTCCGGTCTCATTGTTGTTATTTATTTCACCTTATTGGTTGACCTTGGCGTTCTGTTTGTCACATAAACTTGTGAAGTTCTCTGGAGCATTTATAAGTGGGTACCTGTTTATAGTTAACAAGAAGCATGGTTAAAATTGGTGATTGGACCATACGAGTCTGTGCACTTATAGTTCATTTTATAACAGCAAAACAGTATATACGAGGGAGAGAAAAAAAAAAGGTATTTCTTATACAGTCATCGGCTGCCCACCGATCAATCGAACAAAGTTCAACCACATATAACCCGTGATCCCATATCTTATAACAGTGTTTAAAAAATCCCGACTTGAGAAAAGTACTTACCGGAAATAATAACAAAACCATTCCCGCACTCAGCCCGTGTATCTCATGTTTTCTGTAAAGAAAATAGTTTCACCGCCAATAGTATTGAGACCGTCCTGGAAGGGTACATAATCGGAAAAAAATTCACCTTACGTACATTGCATATTCAATACAGATAACCTCTAATATTCTATACTGATTTAATAAGCATATAATATTGTTTTTGGGCAACATTGAAATCACATAAAAGACTATTTCCCAGAACTTATTGCGCACAGTTACACGGCGAATATTTTTTAATGGTTACATCCCATGATTTCATGTTAATTGTTTTGACCAACTCTCGTAAATGTTATGTTGGTAATTATGTTGCTTGCTGGGCTGCGAGAAAAAAAGAAACGGGGTAGACGATGTTCAGGGTTTTGGTATGAAATTTATTATGATGGCCCTTCGAGCAGAGAACTGGTTCAGTCAGTCACTTTGCATGCCCCTTCCGAAACTTTGCCTCCCTAACAGCTCTTCTGTAGGCCTCTCGGTTTTAAGAAAGATGCTCTGCTGCTGTGAGACCGTTCGCAGATCATCCGCGATGTATGTGCACTCATCTTTGCCTTGATCTTTGTCTCATTCTTTTTCCTATTATGTACCCTTCCAAGACGGTCTTCCCTAATTTCTCATGGTGTTTAATATGTCCAAACTATTTAAGTCTTCTTTAATAACCAAACTTCTTCAATATTAAGTTCTTGTACTATGTATATTTGTTATTTATTGTGTCCGTGATATTTGAAGGACTCTTAAGTAGCATTAACATTTAACAGAAATGTTTAGGGACTCAATTCTCGTGTCAAAGACCGGTTGTTTGAATCCTGACACAAGAGCACCAGTCACCCAGCTATAGATAAGACTATTTTAAAGGAGAATAACGAAAGGCATCAGCAGAGAATCAGCCTCGATCTGTGTGCAGTCAACGTGTTATTGGCACCGTCAGTCAACACACACTACGAACAAAGGTTAAAGATCGAGTACACGTAGGAGTGGGTTGTTTGAGTGGCGAAGTGGTTAGTTCACTGGTCTCTCATGGCGAAGGTCGGGGGTTCGAATCCGGCAGGCGGCATCCCAGTCACCCAGCTGTAGAAATGGGTACCCGACTTCTTCTGGAGTTGGGGAAGGAAAGGCGGCCAGGCGTGATACTGACCATATCATCCTCTAGTGTGCTGACAGGTCAAGGAAAATATGGGCACTAACACCATATCCCCATGTGGCTCTAAGGCATGATAAGGTTACCTTTATTTTGTACATGTAGGAGTAGAGTGTGCAATGAGGCCCATCTCTAGGCCAGTAGCAGAGTATGACCGTTCTTGAAGTTAACATTTTGGAGAGAAAAATTAAACTTTTTCTCTTGTATGTATAATGATAACTGTAATACACGGGCCAGTCAATCAGTATGTTACAATGTTGCCATTCAGCGGAGAAAAATAACAAATACAATAACATTCTGGTTGATGGCGGGTAGGAGCAAAGCTTTGTTATTAAAAGTTTATTCAGTAACAGCATTTACGGAGGTTGAGTACTGAGGCGGAACTGTCAGTGATTCTTGGACACTGACTCGTGTGGGTAGAATCAAAGGTAAGAGAGTGGAGGTATGGCATAGACCAAGAGGGAGGTTGATTAGGTTTAGAGTTGGAATGTGTAGGGTTGATGAGGTTTAGAGTTGGAGTGTGTAGGGTTGATGAGGTTTAGAGTTGGAGTGTGTAGGGTTGATGAGGTTTAGAGTTGGAGTGTGTAGGGTTGATGAGGTTTAGAGTTGGAGTGTGTAGGGTTGATGCGGTTTAGAGTTGGAGTGTGTAGGGTTGATGAGGTTTAGAGTTGGAGTGTGTAGGGTTGTTGAGGTTTAAAGTTGGAGTGTGTAGGGTTGATGAGGTTTAGAGTTGAAGTGGGTGTGAAAGGGTGTAGCAGCATCAACTCTTATATGTGTTTATCATTTGAAAGTAATTTTGTAAATCTCTTTTCTGTTGTACTGTTGTAGAGTAAGACACAACAGGACCACTGTTTTTTTAATAACGGCTGTGAGTAAGACACTAGAGGGGTACTGTCTTTTCTAAACTGTTATAGAGTAAGACACAGCAGGACCACTGCAATTTATTTTTCAACTGATGTAGAGTAATAAATTGCAGGAGCACTATATTTGTGTTGAAAGTATTGTAGAATAAGACAATACATGAGTATTATATATTAATTACCCTTATTCACTATAATATAGCATTAGCTGTTGATGAAAACTATGCCACAGTCTATTAAGATATTAGGATTAATAAACCTGACATTTCTGGACATCGAACCAAAATCTGGTTTTGTTAATTTTCTGTGGGGGCGGCTTAACTTAACAGAAAAATAACAGTGGATTACTATTTCTACAAAGATCTTAGCCTGAGCTAGGACATATTCACATCAGAATATCATAAACGTACCAATTGAAAATAAATAATTTAGGTAAGTCCCCACTTATATACCACTTAGATATACTTATATATGTATTATATCTTACATATTATTTATATACTTATATATGTTAATATATATACATATATATATAAATATAAATATATATATATATATACTTATATATGTTATGCCTTTAAATGTAAATGCTACAGAAGAATTCTCCAAATATCGTCGACACAAAATAGAGCAAATATATCTATACTACCAGAGCTTAATATTGAAGAAGGCTGGCTAGTAAAGAGGATTGAGGAGAGAAAACTTAAATATTTTGGACACATTAAACGTAATGATAATTTAGAGAAGACCGTATTGGAAGGATACATAATGGGAAAAAGAAAAAGAGGAAAACCAAAGCGAAGATGGCTGCAACACATCTTTGACAATCTGCAAATGGATGCAACAGCAGCTCACAACCAAGAGGCCTACAGGAGTGCTGTTTGGGAGGCAAAGTTCCGCAAGGGACATGCAAATGGATGAATGAATGAATGAAATCCACACTTATCTGCTAGTTCAGATTAGGTACGTACCGCAACTTGGTCTAAGTCTGGGGCAAATTATTGATCTGAACCAGCTGAGATCCCTTCGCTTCAGGCCTTGGCGATTAATTTGGGTGATAGGAATCACGTGACCTCGCATTCGCGTCTCGCACTAGTTAGTTTCGATCAATCGTAATTGTTCTTATTTGCGCCTGCTTTTACCTTAAATTTATTCGACAATTTAAACAAGGATTTCATATCTTTTAAATTAACTTGCGACATCCTCCACACTGTCACACATGTATGGTTAGGCTATAAAAGTAACAGATCTTTGAATTTGAGAAGTACAATGATGTGGTCCCGTATATGAAGACATATGCTAATAGTTTAAATCTAGCATGATTTCCGTGTGCGTGAACATTTTAAGTCACATTTACAGACGACACTAATTACTTTACTGCTACAAAAGTAACACAACAGACGTTACATTGATATGCACCATGCAAATACGAAAACACAAGAGAAACAACCACTACAATGCTTACAGGAACCTGACCAGTATACATAAGTACAAATCATCTCAACGCTACAGTTCAGACACAGATAGATGGCTTTATTTACAACATAGGTTCATAACGCAATATTCTTACAATTATAAAAGTGATAAATAAAGTTTAATTACGAACCTCCATTTCCAAGTGACTGTCGTAAATGAATGTGGACTGTAAAAACTGATAAGCAATTACCACGAATAAGAAAAATAATATCCAGGCGATCAACATCGCTATGGGACAGACACACTCAGACAACAGTTAAAAACATTCTAACTTCATGTATATCAAAAAACGACAAACTAAGCTTTCGATCTAGAATCATTGTTCAAAAGGAGACAATACACTCACAAGTACTACATGACATTCGTTGTCATGAAAGCAGCAAAACAACTACAACAACATGTTGCCCTAAAAAGGACAAATTGACCACTACTTCTACCTTCTAGATTCTACAGCACGTATGTCCTCAAAAGGACAACAAGTAACAACAACTTACATTGTGAAACAATGAATCCATAGCAAACCTTCCAGAAACAAACTAAGACATCTTCTCAACTATTTTTCATCCATCCAGCCACTCAGATCACGTGACTGAGCTATGCAATAGGAACAAGGATATAACTTTTCCCTGTGCTCGCTTAAACAAGTGAGTGCTGTCACAGCTGTTTGACCACAACAACAGGGTTTCTAACCCACCATCTGTAACAGAATAAACATTCTCTTAGAGCATACACAGATGATATCAAGTGACTGAACTCTTTGATCGCATGTGCACATAAGGTCTAACTCAGTGAAGTATTATTTATGAAATGTAAAAACTGTATGTTTTCAATTTACTTCTTTTTATAACATGGTGGAAAAAAGAAAGCGTCCAAAATGAGAGCGAATTTGAAATTAAAATCATTCAACAGTTCAGTCCAGACATTAGGTAAAGGCTATGTATCGCATTATATTAGGTTTTTACACCAGATAGTATTTTACAGTACAGGGGAGTTAAGAACAGAAAACTTTGAGCAGACATTGTATTTAGAGGAAGAGAGTAAGGTCCCTTCAGTTCCAGGTCTTTCTAGAACGTTTTTTTTTCTTTGTTTTTCTTCTGGCCGGCTTCTGATTTGCTGGGAGAGAGTAGAATGTGTTGGTCACGTGAGATACGGGATTCCTTGTCTGAGCGTGGTGCAGTTAAGATATGAGTTTGTTCTGGCTGTAGATTGTTAAACACCGTAGGGGGGGGTGTTGGTTTGATTGCTGGTATATCTGGGTGTGTCTGCTGCAGTTTTCATATATATGGTGATGTTGGATAAATGGATTGTTAAGCTATAAAAACAAAATCACAGGCCGCTTCAATGTTGTGTGAGTTTCCATATATACGTTGTTGTATGTCGGATGTCGAGTTTTGTAATTATTCATAGTGATAAGCATTCAGTGCTAAATGATGTGCTCATCAAGATAGAGATTGCGAAAGGCATAATTTTCTTCACTCTTATATTCTTAATTACTACGACTTCACATATCCACATGTTTCAGCTTTTGATCATAGACACTGAAATGTTTTGTCTATGTGTTTGTGTGTGCGCACGTGTTTATTCTGACCAGTGTCGATTTCATTCTATGAGTTACAATGCTAAGCTGCGTTTCATCTTTTAGTACCATACTGAATCATATTGGTTATTAATGTGTCACTGATCATTTCATTAGTTGCACTTTATGTGTTGATGTTGTCGCAGACAGAGTACTGCGTATATTTTTATATGTTAGATTTGGCAAGGAACTCCTGTATGTGTAAGGGAGTGCAGCTAACTTTTGACTAGTAGTGAATATGTATTTATATGTTTGAAAAGAAGAAAAGATATTAGTAAGAGATGTCAAATAAGTAGTGGTGTCACTTGGAGTGATGCCGTCTGTTTGTTTATGCGTGTTCATTTTGTTTACATAGTCTGTTCATATTGTCCATGTTGTTGTAACTGTTGGCGAGATACATGTTGTGTGTGGGTGTTTATATGTTATCTGGTGTAAACGTGTGTGGTCAGGTGTTGTGATTAAACCTAACCTTATTTACCTTGATCAATGTATGTCATTATTGGTGTCTACATAGGCCCACCTAAACTTTGGGAATTGACTTTAGAATTTAATGAAAAAATGGAGTTTCCAACATATGTGATACATTTAATATCACTGCTGTATCTGGACGAGCAGGGGGCAGAAAGGATAAGTGGTGAAACAACAACTTTGTTTGACATAAACCAAGGGATCTGTCAGGGGTGCATATTGTCGCCGTACTTATTTAATTTATATACTGAAAATATAACGAGGGATGTTGGAGAAGATGTAGACAAAGAATATTTCAATGCCATTCAAATGGGAGGTTATGAAATATATATCAAAAACAAAAGAGGTATACTGTTTTGAATATTTTGGGTTATTACTATCTAATAATAGATATACAATGATGGAAATTAAAAGAAGGAAATCTATGGCTCATCAAAAAGCAAAACAACAGAAGAAGCTGAAGAGAAGAACAAGAAGATGTTTAAGGGCGTTCATCTTTCTCATTCTAACATATTCCTGTGAGATCAGGACATTTAGCAAAATAGCTGACAAACACATACCTGCTTTTGACTGTAAATGCTACAGAAGAGTTCTTCAAATATTATGGAGACAAAAAGAACAAATACATCCATACAACATGAAATTAATATTGAAAAGGTTAGCTAGTAAAGAGGATTAAAGTGAGAAAATATGTTAGACATATTAAACGTCATGATAATCTAGAGAAGACAGTCTTGGAAGGGTACATAAAAAGAAAGAGAGAAAGACCAAGGCGATGATGGATGCAAGATATCGTTGATAATCCGCAAATGAACTCATCATTAGAACGGCATCCTGCTTACAATCGGACGGCCTACAAGGATAGCTGTTATAGAGGCAAAGTACCGCAAGGGACGTACAAATGACTGACGGACATAAATACCAGATGAGAAGGGAAGAAACTGGGGTAAGGGATTATCATGTGCGACGCAGTAACTGATAGCGTTCCAGGCACAGCTGTACTTCTATGAGCACCACGAAACTCCTTTCGATGATAAAGATAAGAGATAAAGAAGCAAGACTGGGATAAGAATTGAGAAATTAGATAAAATAAGCACCAAGTAATAAACGTATATTTTACATTGTATTACTATTCCGTCCTCCCATTACCAATAATGTCACTTAATCAAACTGGTGTTAAAAAGGTTTTTTTAAAGTTTCTACAAAGAATATTGCTTTCTGGTTGTATGTCCCTGAAACTATTCAGATATCAGCCGTGTTATTTCATCATCATAAGGTAGATAGAGGTGTATGGCAGTTTTACAAAGTGAGGCAGGAAGTGAGCAAGTTGAGAAAAAAACGAATATAAAGTATGAGAATGTATAAATGAAAAACATACAACATCCGATATTTCGGCGTGAGCCTTATTCGAGTATACATACAAAACGAAATACAACATATATAACTTATCTGAAGAGTCTTGCTCCCAGTGAAGCAGAAATGTGTGTGGAAGAAGGAGGAGGAGGAAAAAAAACCCACGCTGCCTACAGACAAAAGATTCCCGATATAGCCAATCATAGCGAAGAAGCGGAGAGAGAGGAGGAGAACAAATGGGTTGCGGGAAGGCAACAGAAACATGATAGCCGCTAGAGGTGTCGGGGGGGGGGGGTAGGGGAGAGAAAAGGGGACGCGGAGAGATAACGAATGAAGAACTTAAACACCAACAGGGAGAAAAACTGGTGAATAGGAAAAGACCAATATATTGGCAGAGAAGGAAATAGAATGGTGGTAGGGAGGGGTAGAATAGAGAAAGAAAGTAGAGTATAAAAAGGCCAGTGGAAAAATAAAGAAGTTACAGAAAGCTGAAGACATTGTTAATTCCAGCTGGGTGGAGACAGCCAGTCTGGAAAATAAGGCGCTGTTCTAGGACCCTCCGAGATCGTACATCTGCGGAACAAGAGCGGATCGCACTAACCGAAATGTCCTGTTTGCCCCTGTGGTTAACAAGGCAAAAATGTTTAGCCACAGGTGTCCAGGCCCTCTTGGAAATATCACTTAGATGTTGGCGAAATCGATCTCCTAACCGTAAGCCAGTTTCCCCTATGTACTTCAAACCGCAACGTTTGCACATGATAACATAGATGACATTTCGTGAAGTACAGGTGAAACCCTCCTGTACTGATAACGTGGATTTAGGGAAGGAGATCTGGCTGGCCTCGACAACAGACGAACAAGTGTTACATCTACCGCGTCCGCAACTTCTGTTAGCATAAAAAGTGTCATCTGTCTTAAGATGACTACGAATTAAAAGGTCCCTGAGGTTCTTGTCCAGTCTGTAGGCCACCACTGGTTGTTCCCCAAAAAGTTCACGTGTTTCAGGCTCGATCTGGAGGAGATGGAGATGGCGAACAGTATGTTTTTAACTGCCAAGCTATGAGGTTGGTACGTGAGTACTAGTTTCACTCTGTCCGAGCTACAGTGCGGTTTAGGGGTGAGGGCTTGTTGCCGCGATATATGGCTAATGCGGTACCAAGATGACGAGAGAACGTGGTCTGGATAGCCGCGTTGACGAAGAAATCTAGCAATTTGTGGCCTTGATCCTGGAAATCCAAATCCTCCTTACACAAACGTCGCAACCTAAGAAGCTGAGAAAAAGGAATAAAGTCCTTACACGATCTGGGATGGGATGAAGAGTACAGGAGGTAGCTGTGAGAGTCTGTAGGTTTATAGTGGATAGAAATAGTAAGCCCGGAATGGCCGATAGTGACGGCAATGTCAAGAAAATTAGCGGAAGTAGCAGAGATATGGGAGGTGAAAGAAATAACAGGATTGTATTCTTTAACAAAACTGATAAAGTTGTTAAGGTCTTCCTCTGGCATTGATGTGATCCCAATGCCATCGTCTATGTAGCGTCTATAGAAAGCGGGAAAAGGGCATCTAAAGGTTCTCAGAACCTTGTGTTCGAAGTGGCCCATGAACAGACACGCGTAGCTGGGGCCCATCTTGGTACCCATGTCTACACCACTAATCTGGTCAAAGTAAAGGCCATTGAATTCAAAAGAATTGAGTTGGAGGACAAGTTGTGTAAGGCACAGAATAGTAGATGTAGGAATAGAGGGATTGCGTCTTTTGTTCAGAAAGAACTTGACGGCCTGAAGTCCCTGGTCATGCGGGATGGATGTGTATAAGGATACTACATCAAGGGTGAAGATACGGTAGGTGTGACCAGGCAGGAGTGTAAGGGTATCAAAAGTAATAAGAGCATGATTGGTATCTTTGAGATAAGTGGGCAGACTAGTGACCAGAGGTTGAAAGATGCTGTCAAGAAAATCAGAGATTTGTTCCGTAGGGCAGGAACAAGCGGATACTATGGGCCTTCCTGGGTTGCCTGATTTGTGAATCTTAGGGAGTAGATAAAAAGATGGTTTCCCTAAGCAGCTGTCGCTGATGTGAAGATGTGTAGCCGAAGGAGAAAGACCAGACTTGGTCTTGTGGATGAGTTCGTTGATCGTGTCACGAACATGGTGGTTGTTGGCCAGAGTCGGATCTTGAGGGCGAGAGGCATAAAATTTAGTGCTGCTCAGCTGGCCCATGGCCTCCTGGATGTACAATTCTTTCTTCCAACAAACAAAATCCCCGCCCGTGTCTGCACTCTTGATCACGATATCTCGTCTACGCTGAAGTTGGGAGAGTGCGCGTTGCTCCCCGGTGGTCAGGTTGGAGTGTCGTACACGGGGAAGTCGAAGCTTGCGGATTTCATAGAGAGTGTGATCAATATAGAGGTCCAAGGCACGAGACGCTCCTACTGAAGGTGTCCAGGTGGATGGTTGTTTGGAGAAGCGAGAGAAAGGGTCATCATCGGAGGTGGATTGGGATGGTGAAGGTTGGGACGCGTCTTGGAAATGGAACTTTAAACACAGTCTGCGATGGAAACGGTGGACATCTTGAAGGAGTGAGAACTGGTCAGCAGAAGGACGGAGGGGAACAAACTGTAAACCTTTCCCCAGGACGGACAATTCATCAGCTGAAAGAGGAATATCCGGAGGGATACAAACCACCTTAGTGGGGGCAGAAGCGGTGGCGGGTCTGGGAGAGGCCGTAGAGGGACGGAGAGCAGAAAGTTTCTGCTTTTTGAGAGAAGAAAGTTGCAGGTAGAATTGTCTGTTGGTGGAGTGAATAATCTCGCTGATCAGGCGATAGATGAGGTAATTATCATGTGTAATGTGGTGGAGACGGGCAGAGAGTTGAACGATCTGACTATCGAGGTCTGAGAGGAGTTTATTGTGTCCCTCCACGACACAGCGCATGCGTTGAAAAGCGCAATTGGTTTCGATAGCACAAAGACGCTGACGGATCCTGGGGTGGAGAGTGCCCATGGCCGGTGAAAACTTAGTTGTAACCAGTCATTATTTGATTGGAAGAAACAGCTGAAATGCAACAAACAACCAGGTGCAGTACACCAACTACAAAGACATCCGAAAACCATCCTCTTTCGCCTGAGGCAGGCAACTTCAGACTACTGAGCCACCTGCATAGAATCAAAATGTCTCACACAGACGAGTGGCAGTGGAGACCAGACTCCAGAACACATCGTTCAATAGTACCAAGACTATGCGGACCTGAGACGAGAGACATGACCAGATGACACAAGCTTGGGAGAGAAAAGCTGTGGGGCACGTGCCAGGATACAGAGAGAACTGCGAGCTTTGCCGTGTTGACAGGGATCAGAGTCTGATGTGACAAACAACCTCCAACGCTGAAGTGGAAGAAAAAGAAGTCCACTCAGTTCGGGCATCAGCAATAATGTAAAAAGCTCGCTTAGAAACGATCACTGTTCATTCAATAATTTGTGTGAATTAATTTGTTATCATCATCATCATCATCATATACAAAATATGCCATTTTATTTTGATGTCAACATATGCAAAGCTGTATTGAATGGATTATAGATAAACGTTTATATCTTTCTTTTATTGCGATATCTGTAATACAGGGAGCAGTCAACCATTATTGTTGGCTTTCAGTGGGTTACAATATCAAATGCAGTGTCACATAATGAATGTGAGGTTCATGATTATGTTGCGAATTAACTCATTGATTGTCCTGACAAGAGTCACAAAGATAATTAATAAGCGTCAAACATTGGACCACACAATAGACTGGTGCCATGAGTCTGAGTATGAGATAAAGTAAAAGACCGCGAGTCATTATCAAGAGACACAGACAACACAGACTTTAAATATGGCAGCTACACAAACTACTCAGTCAAAGAGTTTTCATACATCAGATCCATGCAAGAAAACCAGACAGACCAACATTTGTAGAGGGGGGGGGGGAATTTGGGTTCGTTTATGAGAGTGCCAGAAATAAAATGACCATTTATAAAACTGTTAGTCGATATTTGAATTACAAGCTGGATAATACTAATATCTGGGTCCAAACACTGTCGCTATATTATACTGTTATGTTATATCTCTGTCTAAAATGTCGGTATATTATACTGATATATAATGTATCGGTCTAAAATGTCCCCATATTATAGTGATATATCACAATTCTGTCTAAAATGTCCCTATACTATAGTGATATATTATAAATAGGTCTAAATGTCGCTATATTATTTGTGATATATTATAAATAGGTCTAACATGTCGCTATATTATTTGTGATATATTATAAATCGGTCTAAAATGTCGCTATATTATTTGTGATATATTATAAATCGGTTTAAAATGTCGCTATATTATAGAGGAACGTAAAGAATCGAACACAAACACTTATTTCTATGAGCATAATTTCGTAAGAGACAAGCCTGGATGTTTCTGGGGACACATCTAGGATGTTAAGAGTGTATTGGTCACAGAATATACTTAGCGCATAATGTGTCGCTTTAGTGAGTAGTATATAAAAAGTTACCACTCTCAAATTGTCTCTGTAGTTCTCTGATCCACCGTCAAAGTGATATCTGTTGATCAGAAATGTTGCTTTACAGTCAGGAATATACTTAATTTCGTCACTTCTCAGATTTTCTATTTCTGTTCTCTTGAAGGCTTGTAGACATACTCTGACGAGAGAAGAGTTTCTATCTATCTATCTATCTATCTATCTATCTATCTATCTATCTATCTATCTATCTATCTATCTATCTATCTATCTATCTATCTATCTATCTATCTATCTATCTATCTATCTATCTATCTAATGGATAATTACACTGCGTTGTGATCGGACGTGTTTATTTTAGCTTCTACATTTGGATTATTACCAGTGTCATTTTATAAGATTGTGACGTGAAATAGATAGCACTGGTTTTTACTTGTGTTTGTGCTTGTGGAGAAATATGTGAAATTTTAAAAATCCATGTAGTTTATTAAATATTTATCAAAATGTTAGAATAGTATATATAACATATATAAGCTGTTTGTCCAATACTGGCCTAGCCCGTGACCACGCGGCTCATTGTAACTAGGTCATCGTGTGGCCCGGTGTTTCTACAATGGCTGGGATAATGTATTGCATCATAAGCTGACAATCTTATTTTGTGGTCCAGACGATGAATTAGAAGAAGCTAGCCAGATAAGAAGACGGGATGGACTGCGGCCAGCGGCTGTAAAGAATTACTCCCTGAACAAAAGAAAGGCGCTAAATACGAAGTTCCGTGGGTGCGACAAAGTCCCCGGCCTGACAATAACAAGGACCAACGAGGACTTATGCTTGGTAGTTCTTTTCCACAACACACTAGATTATGAGTGCGTGAAACAGGCGTTCAGGGAGTACTATCACGACCACACAGATAAAAATGGTGCGAATTTGGAGGACTTTATAAAAACACCACTTGTAACTATCCACCTGTACCATACCAGAAATAAAATATTGGTTCAAGGCGGTGCTCATGATGTCGACTCTTGGTTGACAGATGACTTCAGTTGTATTCAAGATGAAGCTTTAAAACCTTTCCAGCGACTGCCAGGTACAGTGAAGCCATCTCTGTCATCCGTTGCTCTGAGTGACAGACCGGCCATCACCACCAGTGACGGACACGACACTGTCGTCACTGATATCAGTCAAGGCGCCACCACCAACAACGACGTGCAAGAACAAGTCACCACCAGCCACGAAGAACAAGACAACATTACAACCAACGTCGAGACAGTTACTACAACCACCGACAAACATGATGATGCTATCGCCTCCACTGTCATTCTGATCAACTGTCCCAGTGCTGATCTTACTGACAAAGCCCTGTCAGATCAGGCAAGCACCTCAGCTGAACCCACTGACGTTCAGACAATACTAGACACTCACACTCCACCAGCAACAGTTTAGCTGATGTGGAAAACCGAGACGAAAGTGAAGCTCCAGCGCCTGTGTTCTCTGCATCTAGTGTGGCTGATTCACCGCATGTATCTCAGCAGCCTAGAGTTGTGGAGGAAAAATTAGCTACATTATGTAGCCAGGACATACTTCAGGTAGTCAAAGACCTCGTCATAAAGCTTATTACTGACACGGCAGCGGAGAGAAAGCACTCATTCAAGCTGGAGAATGATAGTCTCAGGGCTGAACTTACATCACTGAGAGACGAAAACGCTAAAATGAGACTCATGATATCTGAATGGCAGAGTGAGCCACGCAGACACAGCAAGGAAGAGTTGACAGGTATTCAAGAAGTGACTGCTGACACAGATAATATGACTGTAAATTCATGCACAATTGCGCCTGATATCAACACAGAACACACGCCACAGCAAAGAGCTGCGCAAGAGAAACACACCAGTACCACAACACCTATACAGGTAGCACCTGAACATTTAGCTTACCCTATCGATGTGCAGATAAGTAATAGGTTTCAAGCTCTGCAAGATAGCCCCACTGTACATAACCATAAAACAACAAGAACCCAAACAGATATCTCAAACAAGACATCCACTCCCCAGTCACGGTCTCATAAACATCAACAAGAACAAGATACACAACAACACAGTAACAACATCAAAGAATATACGACACACTTGAAAATCGGAGATTCCTTACTTAAAGGAATCTATGGTGAGCGGATGTCACTTACCTCTGAAGACACTGTCTCAGTCATGCCAGTACCTGGAGCTGGTATTATAAAACTAACGCAGACACTGAGACGACTTGACGTCGATCAGAGAGTGGCGAGAACGACCGTACATGTTGGCATTAATGACAGCAAGAACGGCCAGATTCTTCGGCCCTCTGATATACAGGACTTGATATCCACCATCAAGAAAAAATACCCTAACACTTCAATCAACATTTCATCCATCATTCCACTTTGTTCTGGTCCTGGACCTCGTATGGTGGATATAAACAACAAAATACTAAAAACATTCTGTCTACAGAACACAATAGTTTTTATAAACAACACATTTTTTACTTCAGCCACAGGTGCTCCCAAAAAACGCCTTTATAGGGACCACATCCACATTAACAAGACTGGCAGCAGCATCCTTGCCAAAAATATCAAATATCCAGCAAGAACTGAGCAGAACATAACAAAACACTCAAATAGCCAGAAACAGTTTAGACAGCCAACTGCATCTCGTAGCTCCAGAAACACACACTCTACACCAACTACAAGACTCCAAGGACCCTCAGAAACATCACGCTCTGCCTCTCTACCGTTGCCCACTCCATCCACTGGTCCACTATACGATTCCATGTTCCCGCCCCTGCCTAAAGTGCAGCTCAACAAATTATACCAACACTTAGTACAGCGAACAACATGGAGACTCCTGCACAATCACCACTTAGGAATACCACAACAACTGTACAGCACACAAACACAAGAACCTCGAATCATTATCCGTGGAACTTTCAGCTACAATATCTAATGCAGTTTAGTCCTGCAGCTCTGAGCCATGCATATATGATGTCCCTACTACACAGTCAACACTCAACACCCACATGTTTGTCCAATACTGGCCTAGCCCGTGACCACGCGGATCATTGTAACTAGGTCATCGTGTGGCCCGGTGTTACTACAATGGCTGGGATAACGATTGAAACTTCCAGCAATTTTTAACTTCTGTAGATACATTTAACTGAACAAAAAAAAACCCACAGAAGTTCTTACAGCAGAACAGACATTTCTTAGCGTTAGCTTACAGCTAATATTGCTATCATGAAGTTTATAATTTACACTTACATAACGTTCATTGCATTGTTGATTTTTGTACTTTTTTTCCATTATTTGTCAGTATATTATAAACTTAGTTAGGTTCATTATCTCTACTAGCTTAAATGTATACGTATAATTGTATGATTGAAGTCTGGCTGTTGTACGAATACGTATGTCTAATCATTTATTTTATTTTTACTGAAATATAATATTTCTATCATTGCTATAAAATGACTCAGAAAATGGATGAGTGGGTGCGACACGATGATCTACGTGTTGGCCACTTAAATGTTTATCATTTGTTAGGAAAACTCCCTGAGGTTACACATATACTTCAACAACATTTTCATATTTTTGGTTTCTCTGAAAGCAGATTACATAAAAACATCACAGACAATGATATACGAATAGATGGTTTTAATTTGATCAGGCGCGACCCATCTAGGAAGCTAGAGACAGGTTTAGTCGTTTACATTTCTAACACACTTTTGTAGAAGAGAAGACCTGGAAACATCAGAAGTGGAATGTATTATGCTAGAAATAAAAATATCAAATCTTAGTCCAATTCTAATTAGTTTTATATACTGAAATCCAAATGCTTCAGTCGAGTGGTATGATCACTTTGCGACCATGATGGATTATGGTGTAAGTTATAAATTCAATGACATAATCATTCTATGCGACATCAATATAGATCTTAATCAGCCAAATCCTACATGGAAGAACATGTTAACATCTTACAACTTCTCACAAATTGTTTACAAACCTACTAGAGTAACGGAATCATCATCAACACTAATAGATCATATTTATGTGGCTGATCCAGGAAACATTACTGAATGTACTGTCCCTCATGTGTCGCTGAGTGATCACTACCCGGTCTGCTGTACGTGGTCACATAAGGGGTATAAAATGCCTAAACACAAACATACCAGCATCAAATATAGAAACTATAAAAACGTTAACCTGGAATTATTTTTAACTGATCTAAAAGCTTCGCCTCTTACGTACGTTTTCTAGTTAACAAATCCAGATGAGGCTATCGAATACTGGATCAAGATATTTCGAAATATTTTTGACAAGCATGTCCCCATCAAAGAAATGAGAGTAAAACACGTAACAAAATCCCCATGGATAACTCCCGATATATTGAAACTCATGAGGAAACGGGATGAAGCTCACAAATACAGAAATTTCAGTAGCTATCGTTCACTTAGAAGTAAGGTGCAGTATTAAATTAGGCAGGAAAAGAAAAATTACTTCAGAAATTTAGTGAAAGACAAAACTGACAGTAAATCAATCTGGAAAGCGATTAATACTCTTGTAAATAAAAGGAAGCAAACTGACCCACAAACACTTAACGGTGAACATACTTGCACTAACTTCAGTGAACATTTTACGGAAGAAATTAGTATTCTAAAATCTTCATTACCGACCCCTAATTGCGACCTGAGCGTGTTGAAAACTTTCAGCGACAGTAAATGTGTAAAGCTAAAACAAATTAATATTTCTTTCCTCACAGTCGGTGAGGTTTATAACTACATCCGGTCCTTAAAGAACACTAACTCAGCAGGATGTGATGACATTAGTAACAAGATACTACGCTACGCTGCACCAGTTATCACCGACACACTAACATACTTATACACATTGTGCATTGACAAACATTATTTCCTTGACGCTTTTAAACTCGCCAAAGTTTTTCCTCTTTTTACATCTGGACAGACTAGTGACATCTCAAACTATAGACCCATATCCATTCTGTCATCACTATCTAAACCTATTGAAAAGCATATACAAAAGTTAACACTGCTCCACATGCAAGAAAACAATCTAATAATAGACAGTCAATCAGGTTTTAGACCAAATTACTCCTGCCACACAGCATTAACTAAAATAACATAAAGCTGGCTGTCTAATATAAATGATGACAAATTATGTGGTGCTGTCTTTGTTGATTTCAAGAACGCCTTCGATATAATTGATCATGAAATTCTTGCAAAAAAGCTGGAAGGCTATACATTACACCCTGACCTAACAAAATTTATTACGTCTTTTCTCTCAGGTAGA
Organism: Achatina immaculata; assembly: GCA_009760885.1. Lineage (NCBI taxonomy): Eukaryota > Metazoa > Mollusca > Gastropoda > Stylommatophora > Achatinidae > Lissachatina > Lissachatina immaculata. Next base: position 47,426,781 of record CM019695.1, read on the forward strand.
AAACAAGTAGTTTGCTTTAGAAACAATATCTGGCTCGTCTGTGGTTGATACCGGTATTCCTCAAGGCTCCATTCTTGGTCCTCTTCTCTTTGCTACCTATATTAACGACCTGCCACTACATTTAAAGCACTCTTCATGTGATCTTTTCGCTGATGACTGCACTGTTTACAATAGTGACTATGACATCAATAAACTACAGACAACGCTCCAAAATGATATAAACAGTTTGATTAAATGGAGTAATAAAAATGGTATGTTGATAAACACCAACGAAACAAAATCCATGCTCATCACCACAAGACAGAAACTGCAGAATGCAACAAAAACTTCACTACAGCTTTGTGGTGGGACTAAGGCAATAGAAAATATTCATGAACATAAAACCCTAGGACTCATCATTGATCAGCATTTAACTTGGAATTCTCACATACATAACCTAAGAAACTTGATTGTACAGAAAGTTTACCAATTAAAAATAAAGACTATTCATTCATTCATTCATTCATTCATTCATTCATTCATTCATTCATTCATTCATTTTATCTATCTATCTATCTATCTATCTATCTATCTATCTATCTATCTATCTATCTATCTATCTATCTATCTATCTATCTATCTATCTATCTATCTATCTTTTAACTTGGAATTCTCACATACATAACCTAAGAAACTTGATTGTACAGAAAGTTTACCAATTAAAAATAAAGACTATTCATTCATTCATTCATTCATTCATTCATTCATTTTATCTATCTATCTATCTATCTATCTATCTATCTATCTATCTATCTATCTATCTATCTATCTATCTATCTATCTATCTATCTATCTATCTATCTATCTGTCTGTCTGTAAATCTTTACGTGAGTTTCCCTAACTTCTGCCTGATGTATTCTTTTCTTTTGTATAAGCTACGATGAAGGAATCCCAATCAGTCAAGATATCTTCAGTAAAACAGATCATATTACAGGTTTCACAACATAACCAACAAATCTGGTGAACTCAGTTTACGGTGACATGGAGAACATGTTTCTGTTGCTGGTGTTCTCCCATGAACTGAGGTTTCGTAAACAGAATATTTGTAAATTGAACATTTGTAAACTGTGCATTTGTAAACTGAACACTTGTAAACCAAGCATTTGTAAAACAAAAGTTTGTAAACTGAACATTTGTAAACTGAACATTTGTAAACTGAACTTTTGTAAACTGAACATTTGTAAACCAAGCATTTGTAAACCGAACATTTGTAAGCTGAACATTTGTAAACTGAACATTTGTAAACTGAACATTATCATCCTGTGCCGTCACCCACAGATAGTCTGCTGGAATAATTTTCTACGTTGCTGCATGAAACATGAAAATTGAATCTTCAGTTTAAAGAGTAAAGAATATATCAGAACGTATTATAACAAACTAGATTAAAATTAGAGTCCAGTATTACCTAGGGACATGTAATTATACATTTAAAAGACAGAAAAAATAAGGCCAAATGCTGATTTATACACATATTCATGAAAAAAATAAAAGTCCACTATTGACTGATAGCCAGAGTAAAGTTTATGACAAATGTCACTGTAGCAGCAGCTTTATATCATTGTGCGAGGACGAAATACTTTAAATAATCAAATCAGACCTTTTAATGAACGTCATAAATATACTATTAAGTGAGCGTCACTTAAATGTTGAACTACTATTATACTTTTGCTAACTTCATCATTATAATGTGTGGTATTAATAGCTGCTGCCCTGCAGTTCACGAATTATACCTGCCATTATGTGTTCATTACATTTGATTTCGATTTCAAACCTTCGGTCATTCAGTTTTATCTTGTAGCTGCAAAGAATTACAATCACCTCCTTCGTTTGTGGAGACCCGCGGACCGATTCCTTCTTACACTCTTCCTTAAATTCTTACTTTTCTTCACATGACACTTAGCCTACATATGTATAGATTATAAAATATGCAGTCGTTTGCTGCATTTACTTCGGTGACGTTTCACTCACACACTAAGATTTTACACTATCAAATATTCACTCGTACACACTGGGTTTTGTTAGATTGTGTGTTTCATTTGTTATTATTCCTGGGTTTCTCTCTTCTACAGTTCGCAACTGGGCACGTGTAATGACTCCCCTAACTGTCTCCAGAAATAACATTACTGGTTTATGAAAAATAAAACATCTGCATTTCTATATTATTAATCTTATATTGAATATATGATCTCTTGTTCCTCTTCCCTATCTAAAACCAGCTTAGAAAATATTGACTTATTCTATTTTCTTACGGAGTCTACACATTATGATTTTTAATAGAGTGTTAATGGATTGACTAATCAGGTCCACAGTTCTGTAGTTTGTGCATAATTTTAAGTTTCTCGTTTTTTGGCAGTGGTATGAATACAGTTCTTTTCCATTCTTTTGGCCAAACACCTAAATGCCATATCTTTTTACATAGTGCATGACACATTGTTGCACATTCCTTTCCTCCTGCTTTAATAAGTTCAGCTGTTATCTCATCACGTCCTGGTGATTTACCATTGTTCAAATTCTTTATTGCCCATAAAACTTCTAAAGTTGCCGATTCGGGATCTGTCTCCTCCAATAATAGTTCACACTGTAGATTCTCTGCTTCGCAGTCAGTAATATCATACATTCCTCTTCAATGTTCCTTTCATCTTTCTAGAATTTCCTCTGCCTCCGTCAAGGACTTTTCCATCTCTTCACAAATTACATTTAGCTTTGGTGTGACATTTCTCGTCAATGTTTTCATTTCTTTAAATATATCACTATCTCTTCCACACTTCTGATGTCTTTCTATTCGTTCACAACAGTCTTCTATGTATTGTTTTTCTCTTTTTGTGTGTGTCTTCTTAGTTCTTTTGTTAACGATTTCTATTCCTCTTTGTTGTAATTTCTCACTTTCCATTTCGTCTTCATTTATCTACGTTGTTTTATTAGTCCTAGCGTGCCTGCAGTAATTCATCCATTCTTTTATGTTTCTTTACTGGAACCATACTTTCAGCTGTGTTATTGGGATATATCTGGCCTACGTAACCAGTTCATCACGAGTCATCTCCTCTTGTACAGCCATCAAGATTTCGAAACTATTCATCACTTCTATACCAAAGTTCTGGTATTTTTATAAGATCAAAGTGAGGTGGTGTTGACCCCCTAAATTTGTTATCTTTATTTTAATGACTGCTAATAATAACTCATGGTCCGTGTCACAAACCGCTCCAGGTAAAGTTGTGCCTGATGGTATACTTGATATCCAATTTCTTTGCACTAAAATATAATCTATTTGATTTTGGTTTTCCCATCAGATGATGACCATGTGTAAAGCCTTCTATAAGAAATAAGGCAGCTGAAATATATATCAATGAAGCGGTGAAGAGGTTTTAGTATCTTGGATCATTACTAACTAATTATGAAGAGGAACAGATAAACTACAATAATACGATTTTTAAGGACGTGCATCTTTTTTAACACAACATATGCCTGTGAAACCTGGACATTTAACAAAACAGCCGAGAAACGCATACATGCCTTTGAATGTAAATATTACAGAATAGTTCTTCAGATATCATGGACACACAAATAAAAACTATATCCATAATACGAGAACTTAATATTGAATAAGTTTGGCTGGTAAAGAGGATTAAATAGAGAAAGCTACAATGTTGACACATTAAACGTCATCACAATTTAGAGAAGACCGTAATGAAAAGTTATATAATGGTAAAAGAAAGAGAGGAAGAGTGTCAGACACATACACACACACACATATATATGTATGTATGTATGTATACACACACATATTCATTAATTCATTCATTTGCATGTCACTTGTGGAATTTTACCTCCCTAACAACAATCATGTAGGCCTTTCGGCTATTAGGAAGATGGCCTGCTACTGATGGATCCATTTGCTGATCATCAACAATGTCACGCAGCCAACCTGGCCTTGGTCTTCTTCTCTTTTGTTTCCCATTATGTACCCTTCCAAGACGGTCTTATCTAGATTATCATGACGTTTAAAGTGTCCAAAATATATGTTTCTTTGTTTATTCCTCTTTAATATCCAGCCTTCTTCAATATTAAGTTCTTGTAGTATAGATATATTTGTTCGTTTTTGTGTCCATGATATTTGAAGAACTCTTCTGTAGCATTTACATCAAAGGCATTTATGTGTCTCTCAGCTGTTTTGTTAAGTGTCCAGGTCTCACAGGCATATCTTGCGATGCCAAAAGCATGTCCTTAAAAATCTTATTTTTCTTATATCTTTTCCTCTCCACTGCATTTTAGTTGTGTTATTTTTTAGAAGCGATAGATGACCTGGTTTTAATTTCTCTCCTTGCATCTCCATAATTAGTTAGTAGTGATTCAAGATATCCAAAACTGTCCATTCTTGTAGTTTTCCCTCATTAACACATATTTCAGCTTTCGTGTTTGTTTTGTCATGTGTGATCAGTATAGTTTTCTTCGCATTAAATTCAGAGGTTTTGCTCTTCACTGTTCTTACTTACTAACATAATTAGTTTTTTGCATTCCTTTTAGTGTTGTGGAGGGTAATACTGTGTCATCAGCATATCTAATCTCTGATATTTCATAACCTCTATTTGTTTCGAGTTCAATTACTTTAAAATTACATCTGGATGGATGAACTGACGGTTGAACATACGGACGGAGGAAGGGATGGATGGATGGATGGATGTATGGATAGATGGATGGATGGATAGATGGATGGATGTATGGATAGATGGATGGATGGATGGATGGATGGATGGATGGATGGATGGATGGATGGATGGATGAATGGATGGATTCACATCTAGACCTTGTGACGATGGCATTCTGATTCTAACCAGTGATGTTAAGAGTTAGTGATGCTGCCAGATCTCTCAGGTTTCCCTCATATCATGACAGCTACATAAGAAGTTATGGCACTCCACCATAATGGCGATCTCACTCTTCCTTAACTAATTCAACAAACTATTTTGATATAACGTGTCCAGATATTGAAATAGTACCTTAATTGTTCGTAACGACTACTTCCATATTCTAAATCTACTACAGACTAATAATGTTATAAGATGACGACAATATTCACAGGTATCTTAAATTTATCTCCATATTTTGTTGAAAATGTCACAACATTATGTACAATTTTTTTGGAAAAAAATAATTTCTTCATTTCATACTCTCTACTGTTGAGTTGTATGTGCTCTTATTTACTGAGCGTGGATATAAACGTGACTGTGAGAAGAGATGGTTATTATACATCTGTGGGCTTCCATCATGATAGGAATAGTTTTATGTTTACTATTATTAATCCAAGACAGCGTATTGTCAACGTACAAAGAATAAATAGCGCATCGAACATTTCATTTTTCCAAATCTGCAGTTAGAGAAGGGAAAACTTGTTTTATTAGTCAGCGAATTTATGATGGAATACCGAGCACATATAGCAGGTACTCACACTGTAAACATTGCTCTTCTGCTATCAAATCATAACACAGACCAAACCAACAAAAACTTGTTTCCCTCCCTTGGTTTCTAGACCTGTTCCTGGGGTTATCTGGGGCGCTGATTCAGAAAATTGAATTGGATAGACCGCACCAGCTCTAGTTTCTTAGATATGGTTGGCATCAGCTCTAGTTTCTTAGATATGGTTGGCATCAGCTCTAGTTTCTTAGATATGGTTGGCATCAGCTCTAGTTTCTTAGATATGGTTGGCATCAGCTGTAGTCTTAGATATGGTTGGCATCAGCTCTAGTTTCTTAGATATGGTTGGATTTATAAAAAAAATTGATCAGCTCTCTTCTGTAGAATTAGGATGTCATAACAAGCTGTCTTATTTGAATGGGTATATTCTGTTTTTCATTTACTCACATTTGTGTGTATAATGACCTTTGTTTCGCAACTATTCAACATCTTCCTTTCTTGTAATCCACCCTCCAATAAAAACATATAATTCAAATAATTAAATCGTTTTATTCTGTTTTATTACATAATTATGGCAAACGTTTTCATAAACTACATATATTTGTGTCTCAAAGATTTCTCAACCTGATATGTTTAAAAGAGTTGCGCCATGTAATAGTTATGATCTTATAGGAGATGTGTGTATATTACCATTCATATCATTTTACTTTTGCAAATCGAACACCGTAGAGGTTCAAGACGGAGCTGCTTGGATGATCTCGGCGTATGTTGCTATATTTGTGGGGAGTACACACTGAAAGTAAGTAGGAAACTTATTTCTGGGTTTGTAAAAAGAGCATATTTAGGTTATTTTGGTGTCAGGCTTGGAGATCAAGATATGCCAATGGGTCCTCATAATGTATGCAAACATCAGTCGAAATATTTATAACAAGTGGTCTGACCCTGACCTACCTTCAGCCAGGAGACCTGTTCCACACTAAGATCTTGTACCCGTTCCGTCTTTCCTTGAACAACCTCAGCTCTCAGAGGATGAGTCTTGCATGTCTGATATCGCACAAGGTAAAGAAAGTGGGAGCAGTAACAGCGAATTTCAAACAACTTCACATAGTGATCGTTTTTTATCACATAGTGAATAGAATGATCTGTTCGGGGACTTAAATCTGCCCAAGGAGTCTTCTGAATTGCTCGCCTCCAGACTAAAGGAAAAGAATGTACTTCAGCCTGGAAAGAAAATGACATTTTATCGAAGGAGAGAAAAGGATTTGCTGCCATTCTTTACCGAAGACCACAACTTTGTATTCTGTAGTAACATCGGAAACCTTGTGAAGAAAATTGATCTTTCAGAATATAACCTAAGTGAGTGGCCTCTTTTCACCGGCAGTTCAAAACCCAGTTTGAAATGTATTCTCTTAAATAACGGCAACATATATGGTTATATTCCTTTCGCTCATTCCACCAGGATGAAAGAAGAGCACAAGGCCATCTTTCTGGTTACACCTGATCTCCGCCGAAACCACTACCTGCACAAGCTGCCTTCTGATGAATAACATATATCACTTGAATCTTGCTTTTATTGTCTTATTCATACTGCTATCTACATTTGCTTTTGCAAGAACTGTTGTTGCCTAAAACGCCACAGTCCCTGCTTTTAATAGGGTGCAATAAACATGCTATAACTAGAAACAAGAACCAAACCTTGTTATTCTCTTTTCTAGTTAGTTAGTTTGTTTGCTTCTTTCTGGTGAAGAGCGGAGGAGCGTGTCTTACGCATCAGCCACACAGCAACCTCATGATCAAACACTGGCAGACACATATCATCATCATCATCATCATCATCATCATCATCATCATCATCAACAACAACACTCGGAATATCGTAACTCCCATACACTAAAAGCGTCACTAGAATATTAATTACTCCAGAGAAGCTAACCTTTGACAAAAAGTAGTAAACAGTCACAAGGAAACTTCCTTTTAGGAAAAGACAAAGTGATTGATAGTTTTAAGAACTCTCTTTAAAATATTTCCAGTCATTAATTCTTCGTTAGACAAACAGCACCACTTTAGAATATTCACATTACGCGAAAGTAACAATAAGTGTTCAGTAAAGAGAATAAGATGTGCATCAGTTATATATTTTGGAGTGATATCTTCACTTTAATTCTTACAAGGAACAACAATTAAGTAATGAGACTGATTTTCCCAAGGCCAAGAAAAAATGCCACCTATGAAGCAAAGCATGGAATCCATATAGGTAACCTTCATCTATTATCTGGCAATATTTCATCGCCGCGCGATAAACAGACGACATATAAGCCCCCTTTTTGTTTGACATAGTTAGAGGTACATTGTCACGTAATCAGCATTGAGCATAAAGCTAACATTCAAATTATGTTTATAACTCGGAAAAAGTGCCATTGAGACAGTTGGATTGAAGAGACAATTTTTTGGGGATAATTGTTTATCTCGTGCACAGATATTCAGGTGGTATTAATGATTCAAAAGAGGTGCAGAAATGATTGCAAATGCAACTAGACATGGATGCCCAATTTCTGTTCGTAATGAAGAACTCATTGCAAAAATCAGTGAACGGATACAAGGAATTCGTTGTTTGACTGTGAGGATGATGACAGATGAATTTGTGTTAACCAAGAGACCATTCGTAAAATTTTAGTGGAAGATTTGGACAAGAAAAAAGTTGCTTTTCGTTTGGTCACACATGGGTGGTCTGATGTTCAAACACATTAGAGTATTGAGTACGCAACAGACATCATCAGAACATGCCGCAGAAATACATATTTCTTAATCGTGATTATTAGATAGGACGAAACATATATATTACGCTATGATCCCACAACTAAACGCCAAAGTGCTCAGTGGAAGTCATCATCATCACCAAAAGACAAACAAATTTAGTCTTCAAAACTCGAAAGTGAAGGTAATGTTGGTGTGCTTCAACGACAGCAAAAGAGTTATTCACAAAGAATGTATTCCAGAGGGACAGACTGTCACTGCCACAGTTTATTTAAGAGTTTCGAAACGCTCATTGAAAAGTATTCTCCGCCTCCGACCAGAGTATTCAAAACCTGACATGTTTTTTTTAATGATAATGCACCGGCTCACCGGGCGGTAGTTGTACAGGAATAAAACAGGTTATAAGTTCAACTATTGTTTATTTTATTTTTTACGGAATGTGTCTCACTATTTAATTGTCGTACCTTGTACATTCATTTCAATTTCAACTGGTTGATGTTTCCGTGAAAATATGTTATATATGTAAACAAAATTACTGGGTTATGTATTAACTCATGAGAATAATCAAAGCTGTTGGTAAAGGTTATTTGGTGTCCACAAAGAATGTTGTTTTTTGCTGTATATGTCTGAAACTGTTCAGATTTCGGCCATATTATTTTTATCACCATCAGACGAATGCTGTAATATATACGGGACAGGGCACTCTGACTGGACACAACAGTGAACTTTTTTTGTATGTCAGTCAGTCAGTCAGTCATTTGTATGCCCGTTTGGGAAATTTACCTACTGTAGACCTCTCGCTTATAAGCAAGATGCCCTTCTGCTGCTATATCAATTTGAAGATTATCAACGAAATCTTGAGGCCATCTTCGCCTTGGTCTCATCTCTATCTTTTATATGGGAATTATAAATATCACGTCATCATCAATCGATCGCAGATACTACTATCAATTTTAAGATGATTTAGTTTACATAGAGGACGCGAAAATCTCAGGACCATTAACCTTGGAAAGAAATTATTTTCTCCACATCTGTGTTATGAAATAAATTATGTCTCATCCACAGAACATCACCACAGCAACACAAACACCAACATAAATATCTGAACCAACACTACGAGCAATAACATAAACAAGCTGATCGTCAGTACCACCTATAACAACATCGTCAGCACGAAGAATCAGAGAAAGAAAGAAAAAGACCGCTATAACGAAGACTAAAAAAAAGCAAGACATTTAAACAGGCAGACTAATGAAGAAATAACAATTAACATTTGAACTAATGTTTGCTATCTGTTTATTGAAATATAAGCTTATTGAGAACAAAGCAAACATAAGCTGAAACCAAACATGTGCGTGATGTGAGAAAGATTTTATATAAACCCATTGGCAAATAAAATAAAATGTACATCATTAGACAAACTAATGTAAGCGTGCTCTCCTTCATTTTTATTTTCCAGCATCATTGTTGTTATTTATTTCACCTTATTGGTTGACCTCGGCGTTCTGTTTGTCACAGAAACTTGTGAAATTATCTGGAGCATTTATAAGTGGGTACCTGTTAACAAAAAAAAAACATGTTTAAAACTGGTGATATGACTACTTTTTTCTCCTTATAGTTCATTTTTAGGTTACGGTTTTCTTTAAATTCTCATGACGTGTAATACGTCGAAAATATTTATGTATTCTTTAGTAGCCAAACCTCTTCAATATTAAGTTCTTGAAGTACGGATATATTTGTTCTTTATTGTGTCCGTGATATCTGAAGGACTCTTCTATAGCATTTACATTAAGCAGAAATGGTTAGGGACTCAATGCAGATGGCTTGAATACTACCAGAGGAGCACCAGTCACAAATCTATAGAGAAGACTGTGTGAAAGGAGGTCATCAGCACAGAGAATCAGAATCGATATGTGTGCAATCAATGTGTCCGTCACTAAACACACACTACGAACTGAGGTTAAAGGTCGAGCATATGTGGGAGTTGGCCGTATGCAATTAGACCTATCTCTGGGTCAGTAGCAGAGCATGGTCTTTCTTCAAGTTATAATTTTTAAAACATTGGAGAGAACACTTTTACTTTTTTCTCTTTTATATATAATGATAACTGTAATACACGGGCCAGTCAATCGCTATGTTACAATGTTGCCATTAAGCGGACACAAATATCAAATACAATAACATTCTGGTTGATGGCGGGTAGGAGCAAGGCTCTGTTATTTTAAAGTTTATTCATTAACAGCAGTTCCGGAGGTCGGGTACTGTGGCGGAACTGTCAGTGATTCTTGGACAATGGCTCTTATGGATAGAATGAAGGTAAGAGAGTGGAGGTATGGCAGAGCCGAAGAGGGAGGATTGTTGAGGATTAGAGTTGGAATGGTTTTGAAAGAGTGTATCAGCATCAACTCTTATATGTTTTCATCATTTAAAAGTATTTTTAAAAATATCTTTTCTGCTGTACTGTTGTAGAGTAAGACACTACAGGACAACTGCCTTTTATTTTTTTAACAGTAAAAAGAGTAAACCACTACGTGATCACATTCCTTTCTTTTAAACTGCTGTAGAGTAATAAACTACAGGAGCACTATCTTTTTGTTAAAGCTGATGCAGAATAAGACAATACATGAGCATTGTCCATTTAATATCCTCATTCACTATATACTAGCATTTGTTGTTGATGATAGCTATGCCATAGTCTATTAAGATAATCGGATCAATAAACCTGACATTCCTGGAAATCGAACCAAAATCTTTTTATGTTAATTTTCTCTGGTGAAGATCAAATGTTGTTTTAGACACAGGAGTCTAAGATAAAATAGACACATCAGTCGTATGGCCCCAACAATCTAAGATCAAACATCTGATAGCCCCAAGAGTCTAAGATCAAATATCCTATACCTCAACAATCTAAGATGACATATCATATAGTCCCAGCAGTATAAGATCAAATATCTTATAACCCCAGCAATCTAAGATCAAATATCTTAAAGCCCCAGCAATCTAAGATCAAATATCTTGCAGCCCCAACAATTTATGATCAAGTATCTTATCGACCTAGTAGACACAGTATCAGCCACTCTCATCACCATCCGGTCTGCTAAAATAGATCCACCCCACGATAAATAATACATCAACAAAGAAACAATCACATGCCAGTAACATCCGCTTGAAGGAAAAAGAGCAAAGATTTCAGTAAAGGTGTGAAACGACATTTTTTTGGTGACAGGTCTAGGAGCGGTGCCACGCTGGAAGGTAATAACAACGGAACACAAAAATTACAAGTAATGTAGAACAGTTCTCGCCAGTTGCTGCACAATGACGGATTCAGCAATGAGAAGATCGGAACATTTAGAAACTTGATCAGATTTCCTATCCTAAATAACATTATTACGTTTCTTTTTATAATAGTTCAACAAACTTGATAAGATAAGCAGACATTGCTAATGCTATTAATGGCTTTGATAACCGATGAAAGTAAACATAAGTTTAATGATGCTTATGATTATGTGATAAACTAAAAAAAATACTAATCATTATCACGAGACAAATAAAATATTTTTCCAGTCACGCAAAGAACTTGGCCAGAAATCTTCAACTCGATTCAGGAGAGAATATAGGCGGACAGGAGAGCTCGGAATTTTGTTGACTTAAATATACGTGGAAACATGCTGGTGTATTATACTGGAATATAACGAAAGTGAGATAAACTTACTTGTCAGACACGCGCACTATGTCGTAAGGCGTAAGGCTGAACTTTTCCTGTGCAACAGCCGGTGTGATGAAACTGATTTTGTCACAAAATATAGTTGCCCCATATGTCGTGTATTTCTGTAACACAACACAGCGGTTCTAATAATCCAGCCAACAATTTTAGCTTAACATCAGTTTAATGAAACAAATTTCGTGACGAACTCAAAGTAACAGATATCAAAATAAACATAGCTATATATGGATACTCCTCTCCCCCACCCGTATATTATCACAATCCCCTTTTCCCTCCTCGAAGGTTTCTTCCCCCTTTTTTTTCTAATACCCTCCCCCCCCCCCCCCGACAAAAAATATAAAGAAGTAAAGTTGGATTCACGATCGATGGATTTGTTTCTCATCCTATCTTATCTTAACAGTTTATCTTGTCGTGCGAGCTGATCACAGTGAGAAAACAAGTAGTATTTAAGAGCATGGTGATCAGTCTCAATAGAGGAGCTACAGTATACAAAAGTCGACGTTCACATTAACTTAGAGCTAAGCCAGTGTGATGGTCTGAGTTGCAGAAGCCCACGACAATGTTGCTGCGTTGCTCCAAAGTAAAGTTGCACTGTTAAGGAAATCATAAGCCGTGCTAGGAAAGAACCAGACCTACCATCCCTTCCTACCTGACGTGAAACATCTTCAAATACTCGATACGTCCGTAAATATTGGTACTGACTTATCTGCAATTTCTTCTCTTTTATGATTCTTTGTAGAGAGGTTTACCTGGACAGCTGCTGATAATTTACAGACCTGATAATTTGCGTTTAATTACTTAGAGATGAGATGTTTCCTAGTCCATTTCTTACAATCATCTATCAGATTTGTTTCGATGGTCGTTGGAGGGATATGAGAAAATTAACAGTTCTAGCCAGAAGTATTTTAAAATAAGAGATAACTTTAAAAGCCCAGAGTGATTATAGGAATATATGAACCAGGTTGTCTGGTGGCGATTAGGAGGGGCGATACGTTCTGGAGCGAAATGTGATATGGAAACATTCGTGGACCAAGTATAGTACAATAATTATTTTGACAAACATAATACAATACATTTTTGCACTATTGCTATTTCTTTCTTATTGTTAAGTTTCATGTTTTTCTCTTCAAATATCTCGTTTCTCTCTTGATAACTTCACTTCAATCTGTAGCAATCACTGTCCATGTTTTACATTGACAGGACAGAATTTGGATAGTGGCGTATTGTTTTTTAAAACACATGACGCATAACACAAAACTTAACTATCCCCCCTATTTAAGGAAACCTTCCGAGACCTATCAGGAAGTCTGTTTCCCCTTAACACTGAAAGCTGTCTGAGGACTGAGAGAAAATTATTTTTAAACAAGTCAAGACTAGAGAGGAGAAGAGAAGAGAATAAAAAAACGAACAACCGCACGACCAGACTTCACAAATGATAGTAGAAATATTGATCCTGGTATCACATTAAAAACTGCTGGTGATTTAACAGTTTTTTTTTAAAAACAGTTTGCTTTAATGTGAATGTTCTGAACTTTTCGCAAAAGATGGCTTTAAAATATGTCGTAACTGGGAGTGTTAGGTCTATGTGGACATGAATGCGATGACCATTTAGAAGTAGACATGGATATTGTAATAGCAAGCTGTGAATTATATGATATTTGACAGCCCATTATATGAATGTGAAACAAAACTATTTAGACAGCTGCTCATGTGAATATAATATCAATGATTTGTCTACCTCTAACTGACATTAGAGATGTAGGTGAATACAATGTCAGAGAGAATATATATGTCACGAACCAGCTTGATCCAGAACAATATAGAACTTAGTTACAGAGAGTTGCAGAACAGAAGGAGGCTGAGTTCATTCATTTGCATATCCCTTGCGGAAATTTGCCTCCCTAACAGCATCATGTAGGCTTGTGTGCGAGACGGCCTGCTGCTGATGCTTCCATCTGCAGATCATCAACGATGTCTTGCAGTCATCTTCGCCTTGGTCTTCCTCTATTTCTTCTCCAATTATGCACCCTTGCAAGACAATTTTCTCTAGATTATTATGACGTTTAATGTGTCCAAAATATTTAAGTTTTCTCTCTTTAATATTCTTTACTAGCCAGCCCTCTTCAATATTGATTTCTTGTAGTACGAATATATTTGTTCTTTTTTGTGTCCATGATATTTGAATAACTCTTCTGTAGCATTTACATTCAAAGGCATGTATGTGTTTCTCAGCTATTTTGTTAAGTGTCCAGGTTTCCCATGCATATGTGAGGATGAGTACTGCTTTCAATTTCGTGAAGGTGTTGTAGACCAAGTAATATCAGACTTCTTGGATATATGAACCTAGAGGCTTTTTATTCTTTAGACAATTAGAAATCTATTGCGCAGAACTGACTGTCTTAGAGGGGAACAATGAAGGGACGACCAAAGGAGTTGTGTTGTTAATTCGCCATCTACAGCACGACATTAGATTGAAAGGGTGGAAGTAACTGATTTCCAAAAGTATATATTGAATATATGGATGTGATAGCAGATATATGAATATGTTGATATGACTTTAGAATAAAAATAAGTGATTGTTATTAAATATGTATAAATAGGAATACACCATTTATAACAGTTGCGATGGATAAAGATAAGAACAGGAAAATAATATATATATATATATATATATGAAGTTACCTCTTGGTTTCTGTCTTTGCAATCGTCCCATCCGCCAAAGAAGTGATTTCTATCGAACTCAAATTCTGCTCTACAGCCCAAATGTTCAGTTTCCTCAATTCTCAGATTTTCTATTTCTGTTCTGTTGAAGAAGTATGGTGGGTCTCTAACGAGATAGAGTAAAAATAAACGTTATCTATCTATCTATCTATCTATCTATCTATCTATCTATCTATCTATCTATCTATCTATCTATCTATCTATCTATCTATCTATCTATCTATCTATCTATCTATCTATCTATCTATCTATCTATCTATCTATGCCATTCTGACTGTAGGTCCATCTGTATACTTTCCTTACTGCCTTTTTAACCTCGCTTATAGTTATTTTCTATCTTTATAATTCTGCCTTATAGTTCTTCCATGTCTGTCTTTATAGCCTATTTTATAGTTATTCTTTGCTTGTGTTTTTAGTCTAGATATAGTTATTCTCTGCCTTTATTTTTAGTCTACCTTATAGTTATTCTTTCCCTGTGTTTTTAGTCTACATATTGTTATTCTCTGCCTTTATTTTTAGTTACCTTATAGTTATTCTTTCCCTGTGTCTTTAGTCTAGATATTGCTATTCTCTTCTTGCTTTTTATTATATCTTATGTCAGCCGCGCAGAGCCGCGCCGAGCTGCACAGCGCGGGCTGCTGCTGTTGCGCAGGCCGACCGTTCTTTTGGCGAAAAAGCGCTCTCGAGTTCCGTGCGTGGGGAGACAGGCTTTTGCTCCCATCCCGGACGGCGAGAGTTAAGGTGTTTCGATGCAGAAGCAAGTGGTTTGTCCGTCGATCGAAGCATGTAAACGGCTACCCAGCCAGGTTCGTGCTAACGATGTACTACGGTTTTGTCGACCGATGGTCTCGAAATTGGACCATCTCTCGCAAAGAGTATCGGGTCTGCAGTATGTAATGTGCGTTTGTTGTGAGCGGCTGGGCTCTCTTCTCGTTCGCTAGGGCATAGAGAGCCGCCGGCCGCCCCCGCCGGTTAAAGGAAGTGAAACGCCGCCGGGGTAGAAAGGGATCCGCTCTGAGCAGAGCGCTGTCTGCCTTGTCCCGCTTCGGTCTGTCGGTATATATCCGACTAAGGTTCGGTGAAGAAAGCTTTCTGGTTGATCCTGCCAGTAGTCATACGTTTGTCTCAAAGACTAAGCCATGCATGTCTAAGTTCACACTGTCTCATTGTGAAACCACGAATGGCTCATTAAATCAGTCGAGGTTCATTAGATGACACGATCCTACTCGGATAACTGTGGCAATTCTAGAGCTAATACATGCTTACCAAGCTCCGACCCTCGTGGAAAGAGCGCTTTTATTAGTTCAGAACCAACCGTCGTTGCCCTTCGCTGGGCGCGGCGTCCAACTGGTGACTCTGGATAACTTTGTGCTGATCGCATCCAAGGAAGGCAGCAGGCGCGCAACATACCCACTCCCGTCACGGGGAAGTAGTGACGAAAAATAACAATACGGGACTCTTTCGAGGCCCCGTAATTGGAATGAGTACACGCTGTTGGCGAGATTCTTCAGCTGCCGTGCGTGGAGCGGTGCTCCTCCCGGCCAATGAAGAAAGGTGTAAATGGGGTTGCCGCGCAGCATCACTGAGGAAAAGGTGGTAGAAATGATAAAGCGAAGCAAACAGTCAAATCATGGCACCTCTGGTCTGGAGGTCGGCCACGTCCTGAGTGCAGTCATATCGGGTGGAAAGCATGAACCGGCTTGTACCAGAGGTTAAGACACTGCTGGCGAAACTCTTCGAATGCCGCGCGTGGAGTGAAGCTCCTCCTGGTCAAGGTAGAAAATGTGGAAAAGAAATAAAGGTTGCTGTGCGGTGCCGACATGAAAAGGTGATGGAAAGGATAATGTGAAATTTAATCGGTATGTCCAGTAGTATAGCTGCGAGAGCTACACATACCACGGCGACTCTGCTCTAGAGGCCGGCCACGTCCGAAATACGCCTACACTGGTGAAATTTGCCTAAACAGGCACACACAAGGGGTGGAACTTGATGGCTAGACATGTCATGCCAGCTCCGCTCTAGAGGTCGGTCACGCCTGATATACACACATACTGGTGAATTATGCCTAAACCGCCTCACACCAGGGGTGAATCTTGAAGGCTATGCATGTTACAGTACCTCTACTCTAGAGGTCTGTCACGACCAAACACGCCCATTCTGGGATAATATGCCTAAACAGGCTCAACCAAGGGGTGGAAGTCACTAGTGGCGAGGATTCGTCCTCCTGGACAAGAGCTCCATCATGGTCACAACTAGGAAGGGAGGCAGCCACGACCACAAAATGCTGAAGTGGGAGACACTGGACCAGGGCAGTCTAGATAGGCAACCACCTCTCACCCGGCGAGGATGTTTGCGTATCCTAATCACGCTGAGGTTTTCGGGTGAGAAAGTCCAACTCTGGACTGGATGGGCAACCACCTCTCACCCGGCGGTGATACACGGGTATCTCAAATCACGTCGAGGTTTTCCGGTGAGAAAGTCCAACTCTGGCCTGGGTGGGCTACCACCTCTCACCAAGTGGGGATGCAGTGATATCCGAAACATGTCGAGGTCTTCCGGTGAGAAAGTCCAACTCTAGACTAAACTGGTGCAACGAAAATCACGGTGTCACGCAATCCGCTTCAGAGACCCACTAAGAATACAGGCTAAAGCCCTGCGATACTCTGAACATCTTGTGGTCCTCTCGGGGATCTCGTGTGATCCTTTCGGGGACCACACAGGAGACCACGGGACCTAACGAGGACCACGGGCGTAAATTCAGTAGGATCACAGGGCGGTCTTGGTGGTAGAATCGAACGAAGAAGAAGAAGAAGATTATATCTTATAGTTGTTCTCTGCCTGTCTTTTTAGACCACTTTATATTTATTCTTTGCTTTTAGTCTAGCTGTAGTTATTCTCTGCTGTCTTTTTAGTCTGTCTTATTGTTATTCTCCATTTGTACTTGGCTAAATTTCTTCTGTATAGAAAATACAACATATCACAGTTTATGTATCAATCCATATTACGTATGTCGTCATTATATACATTATGACCAACATATGTGATGAACTCAGTTTAAAGATTACACCTAGACAGATCTATTTTTAATCTCGTTGCCATGAACAGAGATTAAGATATCCATATCAATCAGCGAAGTGAAGATGTTGATCATCAGCATGGTGCAGTACAGGGAAGATATGAACTAAACCAAAAAATGGAACTTTTGATCACTGTCCATCACCTTCTGAACCACTACAAGATCTGTCCCTTTATCCAAGAAAAAAACTATTACTGGAAGCATCAATGGAGAAGTGGGATAGGGTGTTGGACAGTTAAGAATCACTGATTCAGATAACTGCACTCTCACAGCAACACCGTTTTTTTTCCACGGTGTGATCACTGATAAGCCAAACATCGCCAGAATATGTATGCAACCACATTAGATTTGCGTGAATTCATCTTCTAGTTGGGGCATTATACCTTAGAAAAGAAACTGACCATTAAAGAAAGATACAAGGAAATATGTTTCCTTATAATTACAAAACATCTTACTTGCCGTGAATAGTAGCAGGCGGGAAATATAAGTACAATAATCTTTCAGAAAAGATCACAAAAAAATACTGATTTGTACACTCATATAAGAAAATACCGGTGTAATATTTAGTGAAAGTCATTAACAAGTTTGTGAACAAGATTTATATGACATTATTTTCTGATTTTTCTAGGACAAAATAAATAATCAGAACACAAGTTTAAAATCTCAAGCCTGATGTTGCTGTCCCGACGGAAGGTCCCTGGTTCTATTTCACACTAAGACGGAAAACATTTTATTCGGGTCTACATGCACCAGAGTCTATCCAGCCTTAAGAAATGGGTACCTGGTGTTTCTGTGTCACTACAAAGACAGCGAAGACTGGTGTATGTTCTTTATCTTACAATACTTTAGTGGGCTAGAAATGTGAATGCTCACATCTACAACGTGAGAATGCCATGGTGTGTTTTATTTCTAGCTTCGGTAGAACTTTTGTTTCATTTCTTTTATACTTTATAAAATCTATGAAATTCTACCAATTTTTAGCTAGCATAATTAGATACAATTAAACGGTAAAACTCTTCTTAACATAGAGTTATTAATGTCGGGAATCTTTAACTTCTGTATACGAACGTAAAGCCCAGAATTTATAAATCCAGTGTTATGTGTTCTCGAAGTACGGAGAATTAAAATACTGTGAAGATTTGAAGGAAGATACCGCGGGAAGAACGCATGACAAACGAAGAAATAACCAAACGAACGGGCATTCAGAACACTGCTAAAGAGGTCAAAAGACCAAGATGGAAATGACTGGGCCATTCCATATGAATGTAGATGAAACAAGACTCTTCTATACCGTCTTGACCTGGACAGCTCAGACCATTGCGGACATGGAGACGCACAATACAGGAAGATCTGAAGGAAGCAGGAAAGACATGGTTTGAGGTTTCTCGACTTCCTCAGGACAGGATTGTCTGGTAAACCTTTGCTGACCCCTTATACTCGTTGGGAGTACAGAGAGAGGATGATGGTGATAATGATGATAATGATGATGATGATGGTGATGATGGTGATGATGATGATGATAATGTCAGTTAAGGTCTGCAAAAGCGCTATGTGCACCAATTTCCTCAAAAATTCCATGGCGCTGTTTGACGCTTCACTGTCTCTTATATACTGACAGTGATATAATGTAAATCACCAAAACTATACAAAACAAGCTGAACTATTTCCAGACTAAATGTATACGAAGAATTAGAAGAATATTTTGGCCGAACACGGGAAGAAACAGCCGCTTGTTAGCAGAAAAGCAGATGAAGCCACTGACAGAAAATACTGAGGAAAGGCGCTTTCGATGGTTTCACTACCACAAATAGCACTAAGATGGACACCACAGGGAACAGAAGTAAGGGTAGACAGAAGGAGATATGGAGAAAAACAACAGAGAGGATGTTGAGCAATAGAGGGATCACCTAGGCAAGAGGTGATAAAGGGCAAAGGGCATGCGTTTGCGAAAATAATGGTTGCCGTGGGTGTGAGATGGGGAGAGATATGAGAACTGTCTTTTGTGGTATGGCCGACCAATGGGCTGGTTCCAGTGCATCGCTAGTGGAGATGGAGAAGGCAGGCATGGATGGGTAACGGGAGTGAATGAATTCATATTAGTGTTGTCCATGTTGACGCATTGTTTAAAATGTAGTCGTTAGTCTGTTAGTGTGTATATGCACCAAGTGTGTAGAGTGTAATTGTGTTATGGACCATATTTATCGCGCCTCATCTGTAATGTTGTTTTCATAAAGTTTATGTGTGTAGATGAAGACTATTATAATTATGCACATGAGTAATAGGAAGTGGATAGCGATTGTTTGTTAGAATTGTATTCCTTTATTAGAGATATCGATTGCACTTAGAAGGGGACTGCATATGCTCATTGATTATGAATCATTGTTGATTATATAATGGTTATGCTGATGATTACATGGATGTAAAGTTAGGATGACCGTGGCAAGGAGCTATGGAAGAATGGAGGACAGAGTGATGGTAGAAATAAGACAGAATAGTTCTGAATTAAGATAGGGGACTACCAGTTGCTGAATGAACCGACGACCAAAGTCGTATGGGAGAGAGTGCGGTGGAAAGTAAAGAAAGTAGAGGCTGCCAGGTGCACGGGCACCGATGACCAAAGTCATAAGGTAGAGGATAGAGGGAGAAGAGGTGGGACTAGAAGAAAGGTAAAGGATAGAGGGAGAAGAGGTGAGACTAGAAGAAAGGTAGAGGATAGAGGGAGAAGAGGTGGGACTAGAAGAAAGGTAGAGGATAGAGGGAGAAGAGGTGAGACTAGAAGAAAGGTAGAGGATAGAGGGAGAAGAGGTGAGACTAGAAGAAAGGTAGAGGATAGAGGGAGAAGAGGTGAGACTAGAAGAAAGGTAGAGGATAGAGGGAGAAGAGGTGAGACTAGAAGAAAGGTAAAAACCCAAGAAACAGCTGATATATATTAGTATTGATCATTCGCTAGTTATGTTGTGTCATGTACTCTGTGTGGTAGTCCTGCTTCGTCATTCTCGTTTATTAAACATGATGAACTGGGAATTGTTTTGAACATTTAGTTCTTGGTTTTCACTTGATATACATTCGGCTGTGTTTCTATATGTACTGTAAATGGATAAGTAACATCTGAAATAACGATGCCTATCACAATATGGCAAGTCTGACACGGGTAGAGAGAGGACCTACACAATACGCGAAGTACTATTACGTCATAAGAACCTATTACTCATCATAAGAACCAAGGATAATCATGGGTAAAGAGAAGTCAGACACGGGTAGAGAGGTCAAGGACCTGGGAAGAGATATGGGGAGGGGAATTATTGTTCGACCCACATTTGTACGACTGTACGGTGTTTGAAATAAAATAATATCTTATAAGCTGATAGATGTAATAAAATACTCCCTTATAAGCTGATAGATGTAATAAAATACTCCCTTATAAGCTGATATATGTAGCACTAATCACCTTGTTTACATTTGGTGCACGTGACCAGTTCACTTGCTGTCTGACAGGCTGCCGTATGGGACAATTGGTTTAATTATAAACTGTCATTTTTACTTTTTCTGTCCACACGAGCTGATTCACCAGAGGATCAAAGAACTGCCACTCGTGAACTCGTCAGTCAAAATACACTCCATCGTGGACAGGAAGGGCAAGAGGTCAACACGAGGGAAGGGTTAGTTACGGTTTCGTTCTGAGGGAGCCTTGGCCTTGTTTGAACTAGTCAAAACCGGTTGGTACCAGCTTTCATTATTGTGGTATTCTTTTTTTTAAACAGACGTAAGTGAGTTACAATATAAACAAGATTGTGAGCGGTAGAAAATCTCTGTTCTAGAGAATAGACGTTAGTTGTGTAGTGAGAGCATTCAGTATTTTAAGAGTTAACAATGGATGTGATATTAGAAGAAACAGAAAAAAAAAACAATTGTGTCAGAATTTAGAAAATATGTTGGAAAATCCATGGCAGGAAATTTAAACATTACTAAAGACAAGAACATTATGTTGGCCAGAAACAGTGCGGTAAAACACATCTCCCGCTTTGACGGCAGTGCTGAAAACATCCATATGTGGCTGAACCAAGTAGGTAAATACTGTGAAATACACAGCCACAATGAGGACATTAAAAAAGTACATATTACTACAGACATCATCAGACGCCATTTCAGTGTTCTTTAAAGAGTTTTAAAATGTTTCTATCAAGTTAACTATAATGTTGCTATAGCTGCTTTGGTACTTCTGTAAAACTGGTACTAGTGGAGTTAAGTGGGTGTATTCTGTTGCAATTTTACGGTAACAAGTAGGGAGATGAAAGAAAGAAAGAAGACAAATTAGGAAGAAAACGTAGCAATAAAGAAATGCTTGTAAAAGACAGTAATAACAGCCTGGTTCCTTATTCATTCTCTTGTTCATTTCCCATGTCCTCTTCACTTTGTCTAATAGACTTCCTCATGTGTTCTGTGAGATAGCAAATATCAACACTGCTGTTTCTCTACTCTTCCACCGGCCTCTTTCTTCCATTCCAATGCCCTAGTCTCTAGCTGGCCGTGCTCCTTGTTTGGCTGCATCTCTGACTCCTCATATTTCCTCTTCCACATGCAGCCATTGTCTGCTCAGGATCATCAGATAGAGAGAGAGAGAGAGAAGAGAGACGAAGGAAAGAGAGATAGAAAGAGGGAGGAAGAGTAAGATACAGACAGAGAGAAAGAGAAAAATAAAGAGAGAGAGAGGAAGAGAAAAAAGAGAGATAGTGAGAAGGAGAGAAAGAGAAAGCGAGAGGAGAAACATTAAGAGACAGAGAGTGAGAACGAGAGAGAGAAAAGAGGTAAAGAATGAGAAAGAGAGAGAAAAAGTTAAAGAATGAGAAAGAGAGAGAGAGAGAGAGCGAGAAAAAGAGAGAGAAAAAAATGAGGGGGAGAGTGAGAAAGAGAGAGGGAGAGAAAGAGAGAGAGATAACGAGAGAAAGAGTTTGAGAAAGAGAGAGATAAAAAAAGGAGGGAGAGAGTGATAAAAGGGGATAGAAAACGAGAGAGAGTGAGAAAGGAAGAGAGAAAGAGAGAGAGAGTTAGAAAAAGAGCTAGAGAGAAAGAGAGAGAGTGACAAAGAGAGAGAGTGAGAAAGAGAGAGAATGAGAAAGAGGTAGAAGGAAAGAGAGAGAGTGTGTGAGAAAGAGAAAACGAACATATTTTATTTTCAAAGGGTTAAGAAATAGGCATGCAAGCGCGTCTAAAATTATGCAGTTCATCATGCAGCTTTCATTAATTCACAGTCATTCAGTATTTGTTAATGAGCATGATAATCATGATGACACAAATAAATGATTGCATAAAATAAATAGTAAACTTAACTCATGCCCGTACACTGTATACTCTGGTTTATGCAACAACATGAAATAAACGGGCATTCTTACATTCATTCATAACTAACACATTTATAGAAACGCAATATTAAAAAATAACAACAATCAAGCCATACTTTAAACTACTTTAGACTATGCATATGGAGGCATATAATCCATATGAAATAGATACTGACACAATTAGAAGTCAAAACAACGAAAATTACTTATAAGTTTTACATGAGTTGGTAGGGCATTTCAAAGGTGGGCAGCTGAGAAATAATTACTTTTTTTTAAAAAAATATGTCAAGAAAGAGAAAAAGAGAGAAACAGAGATAGAAAGAGAGAGATAGGGAGAAAGAGAGAGAAAACGCGGATTGTATATACGTTTCTCTGCGTGTTTTTACCTGATAGCTTGGTTTTTTTATAATAAAGCCATTTTTGCAGAAATTTTGGTTGTTATTGCTTGGTTTCATAAGTGTTTCATTGTCCCTGCTCTATATACTTAACGTTTATTTCTTCCTTCATTCCTCTCCCCTCATGTTTTCGTACAACCTCACCTACACCTCCGTCTAACTCTGTGACATGTTATGAATGTTTCCTGTGCTGTAATTCAAGAGTTGTATGTGGCTTTGTTTCTTCATCAGATACGATATGAGGTTACACGTGATAGCTCCTTCAGTAGTATATTTACAACCGTAAGCAGTGAAATTCACTTGGACTGTCTATGTTTAGCTCCAGTCTCACGTACCTCAAGCTTAACACAATCTTCATTTGGTACTCGCTTATAACATCATGTTAACCATGGTATTCATCTATTTCAGTGAATTCCGTCCCTCTCACACAATACTTTCACAGGATCATACTCAAATACTCACGTGTACAAACCAGGCCTTGTTATGTTGTATGTTTCCATGGTTATAGTCCCTGGACTAGTTTCTTCTACACTTTTCAATTGGACACGTTTGATGACTCCACTGACTACGTCAAACAAGTATATGAGTGGTTTCTGAAAGACATATTATTCAGATTTTGCTGCACAAATCCAAGTTTTAAAATGCTGCTAGTCGGGCAGAAGGATGTTGAGTACATAAATATAAGACAAAACAAACACAAACATGGAGGAAGTCATTAAAACACCTCACCACAAATAATTGAAGTATTTAGGTCACATTCAATATCTAAAAGTTAAAATACCATTCATTTTTTTTCAGCTTGAGATTTGTCACTGTAGAGCTTGCTGACACTGGACGAACTTTTAGAATTTGCTTCTTATCACTTCCTGCCTGCAGGTGTAAACTCTTTGGGTTGAGAAAAGTAGTCAGTTCAGCGACGATCACTAAAACGATGCAAGTTAGCTATAGTCTAGAAACTGTACACACAGTGACATAGGAACATGCTGTAAGAACTGACAGATATTTTAGATTGAGTGAAGAACAAAGTGAACTGATGGAGAGAAGATTAGCCTATTCCCTTTTAATCATGATCAAGACATTCAAAATTCCACCTATATCAAGTTTTCCTCATTGATAAATATTTCAGTTGCATTATTTGTTTTGTCAGTTGTCATCAATTTAGTTTTATTCGCATTAAGATTGAGATTTTGCTTTCACTACTCTTACGGACTAATATAATTATTTTTTTTCTGTTCCTTTTTTGTCCTGTGGACAGTAATACTGTGTCATCATCATACCTAATCTCTGGACTTTCATAACCTCCAATTGTTATAGTATCGTAATATTCTTTGTCAACATCTTCTCTAACATTACTCATAATATTTTCACTATACAAGTTAAATAAGTAAGGTGACAGTATGCAACCCTGACGGACTAACTGTTTTATGTCAAACCAAGTTGTTTTTCACCATTTATTCTCATTGCTGCTTGTTGGTCTAGATACAGCAGTGGCATTAATTGTATCAAATCTGATGGAAACCCAGTTTTTCCATTATTCCCAAAAGTGTCTGGTCTTGTACACAAACAAATGCCTTTGAATGGTCTATAAAAGATAAATCTACATTCACATTAAATTATCTGCATTTCTCTATTATTAATCTTATATTGAGTATACACTATACTGATTCCCTTTCTTGTCTAAAACCAGACTGGACTATGTTGAATTCTTCTTCTATTTTTTTACGAAGTCTACCCAGTATGCTGTTTTATATACGTTTTCTGGCATGACTAATCAGGAAGTGATTGTGTAGTTTCTGTATAATTTCAAGTTATTTTTTTGTGGCAGTGGTGTATCTCCAACTCTTTTCAAAATATTGGCAGCAATCATCAGCACTGGGATAAGGTAAGTTAAATTTTCCGTTTCCATGACATTAAGACATATTCAGGAATACGGTGTTAGCCCCGTATTTACCATGACCTTCTGCACATGAAAGTGTGATATGACCAGTATCACGCCTGGCTGTTTTACCTTCTCATATTTCTCTGGTATCTATTTTTAGAGGCTGGGTCAACCCTAGGGTATTTTTGGTGTGTACCAGGAAAACTCCCACTTCTGGGACTGAACCCGGTATCACAGGATTAGCAAAACCGACAGCATTGAGGGGTGAGAACCAAATAGGAGCATTGCAGGATATAAAATTAGGAGTGAAACAAGGATGTGTTCTATCTCCTGACCTCTTCTCCTTGTACATCGAAAATATAAAGATAAATATAGAGGACATGCCAGGAATATCATTTGGCGGTTACAACCTTAACAACGTAAGATAAGTAGACGACACAGTTCGGAATGCAAAAAGTAAAGGGAAGTTACAGACTCCTCTGGACGTCGTGGTTCGTGAAAGTAAAAATAATGATGTAATAACACCAAAATGTAGCATTATCATCGATGGCACAGAACTGAAACCAGTAGATGGGTTCAGGTACCTAGGAACGGTTAAACAACTGATAGTAAATATCACAATGAGGTAACAAGCAGACGTGCTAAGCCCAACTTATCATTCCAGAAAATGAGACTCATCTTAAGCAACAGATCTATAACAATGGAAACAAGATTCCGAATAATTAAATGTTATGTCGAGCCAATTTTGTTTCATAGACGTGAAGCATGGTCTATGAATAAGAAATACAGCGAGAACTGGAGGCCATGGAAATGTGTTTTATAAGATGGACAACCAAGAAAACAATGAAACCGTCTTAAGAGAGGCTGGAGTTAAAAAGCAAATTATAGCAGAGATCGAGGCAGACAAGATAGATTTATTGGACATTTCCCGAGAACAGGAAAATTGAAACGCACTGTGGAAACTGGAAAAATTGAGGGAAGAAGAGGCAAAGGAAGACATAGAGAGAAGTTACTGGACAGGCTGTCAATGTGGCTAGAAAGAAAGTCACCGGCGGATCTCATAATCAAAGCAAAAGTCAAGGAACTGTGGTGAGAAATGATCGCCTGCACCATGCAATGTGGCACTTAGATTAGATTAGATTATTAGTGTGTAATGTGTTTATGTACTCGTAGTAAGTATAATCGTGATTCAAAAAGTATCTATTAAAATACCACACAATAGATAAGACATTGAAAAATATAAACTTAAAAACATATTCCTACACTGGTAAAAGGCAGATAAACAAACAAATAGTTAAAGAGAAACTTACACAAGTTCAAGTGCAGAATATATAAAAGCTAGACCAAAAAAGACAGGAAGAGAATATCTATAATCTAGGCTAAAAAGAAAGGCAGAGAATAACTATAAACTAGACCTAAAAGACATCCAGAGAATAACTACAAGCAAGAAAAAAACGGCATTCAAAGAAGTATACAGAATGAATGAATGAATGAAT
The DNA here is from genome assembly GCA_009760885.1 of Achatina immaculata. Taxonomy (NCBI): domain Eukaryota; kingdom Metazoa; phylum Mollusca; class Gastropoda; order Stylommatophora; family Achatinidae; genus Lissachatina; species Lissachatina immaculata. Next base: position 47,453,613 of record CM019695.1, read on the forward strand.
GAATAATCTTTATTTTTCAAGGGTAAAGAATTGGGCACGCAGGCCCGTCTTACATTCTGCCCTTCAAAACAGAGAGACAGTAAGAGGGACACACACACATACATACATGCTTATATATATATACATACATACATGCTTATATATAGATAGATAGATAGATATATACATACATGCTTATATATATATATATATATATATATATATTATATATATATATATATATATATACTTACTGAACTTATAGCCTTAACAAGAACTGGACAGAGTACATCTTGAAGTAAATCGTGACTGGAGTTTCGTCCTGCGACCTGAGCCGAGTTGTTATAATTACCGTTGAACATATCAAACATTCTCGCTTCAGTCTCGGTAATTGCTGAACAAGAAAGTGTAAACCTGTTTTGATGCGCTGTTAATTAGATGTTTAAAATAAGAAGCAACAAAACCTAAGCTCAGGAAAGTGACAGAGGACACTGCACATGCTTGGTTTTCAGAAATACAAAGTACCTGTGAGTAAGCAAACAATAAATTAATTGGATAAAAACTCAACAGATTATAACAGCACGAACATATGCCTAGTCTGTTGTAACTTTGATCTATTACTTTTCATTGACTATGGGACGAGTAGACAGAAATACCAACATAAAACATCTGTTACTTTGAAATTATTGTTCGAATCTTGTAACAAATCAAAATATTTGATTTATTTATTAAGACGTTTTATGAAGTGGTAGCGGAAAAAAGAATTCATGTTATATTAGTTTCGCTTTCATTTGTTTTCTACTTCTGGTTATATCTTGTCACATTACAACAGTAGTTAGCTGGCAGAGACGCTTTCTACTGTCCATGGTAACTTTTTTATCTTTCCTGGAATATCTACCTGGAACTATTTCCACGTTCATTATTCACTGCACTCTAATTTTGGTGCAAGAGGTCAGAGATATCTTAATAACAACAGCTAAAGACATGGTTCAGTTATAGAAATCACAAAAGGATGTATAGATTACAGCAGGTACACTAGAACTGATAAAACAACGTAAAGAAATGAAGACGCAATGGAAATTCACAAACAACAACAAAGAGAAATATAAATCTTTAACAAAAGAAGTACGAAGAAACATAAGAACAGACAACAAACAATACGTACACAATTACTGTGAAAAAGTAGAAGGACATCAGAAGAGGTATTGAAATGTTTAAAGAAATGAAGACATTGATGAGAAATGTCACACCTAAGCTAAATGTAAATTGTGACGAGATAGAGAATACATTAACAGACACAGAGGAAATTCTAGAAGGATGTAAGGAATATTGCAGAGGAATGTATGAGACAACCGACTGTGAAAGCAGAAATCAACATTGTGAATTATTACTGAGCAGAAAGAACACTAACCGACAATAGGAGATGATTTATGGGCAATAAAGAATCTGAAAAAAGGTAAATCACCAGGATGTGATGATATAACAGCTGAACTTATTAAAGCTAACAGGTACTATTACATCTAAAGAAAGACCAATCCTTAGCAAAACTGGAACACTATTAACATCAAATAAAGACCAAAAGCAAAGATGGGCTGAACACTTCCAAGAAATACTCAATCGACCACACCCAAAAGAATTGTTAAACCTTGAAACTGACTTACCAGCCCCACAACTAAATGTCAATCTAGATGAAATTAAATTGCATGAAATTGAAACAGCAGTGAATTTAATGGCTAACAACAAAGCTGCAGGTGAAGATGAAATAACAGCCGAGATGCTAAAAGCTATCAATAGTGACAACATGAGACAACTACAGAGAATGTTTAACAAAATTTGGAAAGAAGAAAAGGTCCCTTCTAATTGGAAGAAGGGAATCATTGTTAAAATACCAAAAAAAGGGCAGCCTTAGAGACTGTAACAACTGGAGAGGAGTAACCTTAATATCAGTTGTGTCAAAAGTATTTTGCAAGGTCATTTTGAATAGACTCAAAGATATAGTGGATACTGCAATGAGAGAAGAACAAGCAGGATTTCGAAAAGGGAGAAGCTGTCTCGACCAGATCTTTACTCTCAGAATAATACTTGAAGAACATATTGAAAAGCAGAAACCATTAATACTGAATTTCATAGATTTTAAGAAGACATTTGATAGCATACACAGAGATTCATTATGGAGAATTTTATGTCTATATGGAATACCATCTAAAATTGTCAACATCATTAAGGACTTATACAATGGATATGGTTGTGCAGTCAAGACAGAAGAAGGGATGAGTGAATGGTTCCAGATTGAAACAGGCGTGAAACAAGGATGTATACTGTCTCCTTTACTTTTTGGGATTACAAAATGCTGCACAGGTAACACAGGTATTGACTGGGTACATGGGACCCAACTAGAAGATCTTGATTTTGCTGATGACATAACTTTTATCAGTAATAATGTGAATTCCATGCAAGAAAAAACAGATAGCCTATCTTCACTGGCTAGCAAAATAGGACTTGAAATTAACAAGGACAAAACAAAAATAATGAAAATTCCCATCAATCAAAATGGAAAAATACACATAGAAGGGACAGATCTTGAAAAGTCAATCAATTTGCATACCTTGGCAGCTACATAGACCAGGATGGTGACACTAGAAAGGAAGTTAGGATCAGAATTGCAAAAGCAGCATCAATCTTCAAGAATCTTGAGAACATATGGAATTCAAAAGTTCTAAGCACAAAAACCAAGTTAAGACTATTCAATTCAAATGTAATATCCACCCTCATTTATGCATGCGAAAGCTGGAAACAACTAAAGAAATAGAAAAGAAATTAGATTCTTTTGAAAACAAATGCCTAAGGAAAATTCTCGGCATCAAGTGGAATGAATTCAAGAACAATGCAGAGATAAGACAGATGACTGAACAACAACCAGTCTCACGGGTGATCAGGAAGAGGAGATGGACATATGTTGGTCACTTGATGAGAAGAAATGATAAGAGAATCCCAAAACAAGCTATCAAGTGGAACACAACAGGCCGAAGAAAAAGGGGCAGACCGCGTGAAAATCTGCAGAGGACATTATTAAGAGAGGCCAAGTTAACAGGCATAAAATCCTTTGTTGAGGTTGAAAGACTCGCCGAAGACAAGAAAAATTGGCGAACTACTTTGCGAGCCCTATGTGACGTCTAACGGCACGGGAAGGATATAAGATAAGATAAGAAAGGAGTGTGCAACAATATACCATGCACTATGTAAAAATATATGGCATTCAAGTAATTGACCAAAAGAATGGAAAATAAATGTATTCATATCACTGTCAAAAAAGGGTAACCTGAAATTACGCACAAGCTGGTTTCAGGCAATGAAGAGTATCAAGTGATCATTTATTCAATATAAGATTAATAATAGAGAAATGTAGAATTTAATGTTAGTCTATATTTATCCTTTATAAATTGCTCAAAGCGTTTGATTTTGTACAAGACCAGAAACTTTGGGAAATAATGGAAAACATAGGATTTCCAACACATTTGATACAATCAATATCACTGCTGTATCTAGACCAACAGGAAGCACTAAGAATAAATTGTGAAGCAACAACTTGGTTTGACATAAAATAAAGGGGTCCGTCAGAGGTGCATATTGTCGCCTTACTTATTGAACGTGTATACGGAAAATATAATGAATTATGTTAGAGACGATGTAGACAAAGAATATTACGATGCCATAACAATTAGAGGTTATGAAATCCTATAGAGTAGATATGCTGATGACACAGTATTACTGTCCATAATGCAAAAAGTTATGGAAAAATTAATTATGTCAGTCCGTAAGAATAGCGAAGAGTAAAACCTCTATCTTAATACGAAGAAAACTAAATTGATGACAAAAGACAAAACAAACAAGGCAACTGAACATGTATGAATTAGGACAAATATGAAGAAATGAAGAGCTTTGAATATCGTGGATCACTACTAACTAATAATGGATATAAAATGAGGGAAATTAAAAGGAGGAAGTCTCTCTCTCTCCCTCTCTCCCTCTCTTCAGACAGTAAAACAAGTAAATAATCTGTAGAGAGGAACAGACAGAACTACAAAATACGACTTTTAAGTGCATGAATCTTTCCCATTGCAACATATATCTGTGAGAACTGGACAATTAACAAAAAACAGCTGAGAAACATATGAATGCCTTTGAATGTAAATCCTACAGAAGAGTTCTTCAAATATCATGGACACATAAAGACCACCTATATCCATACTACAAAAACTTAATATTGAAGAAGGATGGCATATAAAGAGGGTTAAATTAACTATTTTGGACACATTAAATGTCATGATAATCTAGAGAAGACAGTTAAGAATGATACATAAAATACATAGTGGAAGACCAATGCAAAGATGGCAGCAAGATATCGTTGTTGGCCTGCAAATGGATGCATCATCAGCAGGGCATCTTTCTTACAACCGAGAGGTCTACAGGAGAGCTGTTAGGGAGGCAAAGTTCCGCAAAGGACATGCATGTGATTGACTGATATAGTCACCAAATAAGAGGGCAAGAATCTGGTGTAAGGGATCATCAGTGAGGGTGCAGTAATTGAAAGTGTTCCAGGCACAGCTGTACTTGCTTGAGCACTAAACTCATTACATAAAGGCTAATGATATAAGCCATGACCACCATGAACCTCCTTTCGATGATAAAGATAAGAGATAAAGAAGAAAGATGGAGAGAAGAATTGAGAAGTTAGATAAAATAAGCACCAAGTAATAAACTTGTATCTTATAATGTATTACTTTCTGTCCTCCCATTATCAATATAGTCACTTAATCAACCTTTTGTTAAAGCACATCTTGATTTCTACAAAGAGTATTGCTTTCTGGTTGTATGTCCCTGAAAGTATTCAGATGTAGGCCTTGTTATCATTTCATCATCATAAGGTGACCGCTGTAAGATGTGCAGGATGCAGCACTCAGACTGATAAAAACAAAGAGGTTTTGTTGTCTGACAGGAACACTGATACTACTAATATCACATCATTATCTCGCAATACAAAACACTGTACACCATCATCTATAACGTGAGTAGGTTATAGAGAAAATTATCACAATCAGAGCTTAGACAAAATCTAATTTTATTTCTTTCACGTCTATTATGAAACAAAATAAGTTCCTTTGAAAAATGGCACCTACACCACAAAAACGTCAGCATCAACATTTGGACAAATAACATCATCAACAACATAAATAACAACAAAAATAAGATGTAAATAAACAGGCAAACACATGGCTAAACAAAAATCAACATTAAACTTATGATGCGTATTCATGTACAAACATAACCAAATGACAACATTGATGATGGTATTGCATTTGGTGCTGATGTTATAATTGTTATAAAAAAATAACTATTTAAGAATGTTGGCTAGTAAAGAGATTTAAACATATGAAACTTATATATTTTGGATTCATTAAACCTCATGAGATTTTAGAGAAGACCGTCTTGGAAGGGTACATAATGGGAAAACAAAGAGAGGAAGCCAAGGGGAAGATGGCTGCAAGACATCGTTGATAATCTGCAAATTGATGCATCAGCAGCAGGACATGTTGCTGACAATCGAGGGGCCCACATGAGAGCTGTTAAGGAGGTAATGTTCCGCAAGGGATATGCAAATGAATGACTGACTGACTGAGTGACAACAGGAAATGTAAATGAAATCTAGAGATTAATGGCGCCTCCGATAGATTGTATGTGAGTAAAAGGGAAAAACTACTCAGGTCATCAGAGAAATGGGGAGATAGCACCCAGATATACTTGGCATCACTCAAATGCGGTGACCAGAAGCAGGCAAATGACAGGCGGAAAACGGTAAGTCAATAATACATTCAGGCAGAGACGACGGGAAACATCAAGAAGAGGTAGGTATAAATATGTCAAATGTAGCAGCAAAGAGCCGTGTAGAATTGGAACAAGTGAACAGTGGTATAATAAGAACACAATACAACCTAAGACAGAAGAATGACAATAATACAGTGTTATTCACCCACGAACATTTTTTTACAAAGAATGATGTTTTCTTGATGTATATGTAATTATAAGTTAAATAATTACATATATGGATATGTGTACCTACTAGTATTACTAAATACTACTAAAGTTAATAAATAGTAAAGTTAAGTTACTGTTACAATCGTGCTATGCCTGAATATGGTATGCAATGTTCATTCTAGATATAACACTAGCACGTTTACATAATTTTGACACAACAGCAGAATAAGACAAATTCCTTCTATACACATGGGTCTATTACAGGGGAAATAATGTTGCACTATATATGGACAACATCAAGAAATGTACTATCAGCTTTTTGGCCAACGTCTACGATGAAAGTAACATTAAACAACGGATTGTATGCAGGTAATTTCATGGCAAATTTATGTGAACTTACTCACTTTAACACATATAAACACTCATATCAGCTGGACGGAGCTTAAATGAAACAATTAAAATGTAGAAAGTATATGCATACATCAAATTCAAACAATACATTTCTTTCAAATCAAAAACATATTTGGGACAAATATTTATATGCGTGACAAGACGTACAAAACAATGTGGAAATAGACTAGTGGGAAAAATTATATGTATACAGAAAATAAACAAGCAAAGGATTAATTATAAAGCTCACATCAGCGACGAGAATAGGTTAAGTGCATAGACAGGAACAAGTTAATTCCTTCTTAAGACAATGTGTCACCAATGTGAAGTTGCTAAGTCGTTGTCAGACATGTAATTTTAAGTTTAATGTTATCTGTCTTTCATTCATTCGTTCGTGTTTTGGATATTTCTGTCCGAATAGAGAGAGAGAGAGAGATTTATTCATGTGTTTTTTTTTCTTCTTTTTCCACCTGAAAAATCAAATCACTTCACCTTGCTTCTTCCATCTGTGCTAAAAATTGATTTTGTTTGGCAAATATTAAAGTAGAAATACCACTTTGTTCCTCAGGGAATATTTGTCATAACATTTATCTGTAAAGCTGCTTTATTTTCTCTGTCATTCTCAGTTATCGTCAGTTACTTTCTCTGTCCTTCTTCATCACTGTCCTTAACTTTACCTCTCAAATAATTATCAGTCCTAGAATAAAACTTATCTTACTTTCAGCGGTGACCTGTCCTACCAGGACATAGAATAGTAGATTCTTCAGAAACCACATCTTTCCAAACATCACGAGAGATGATGTAGAACTTGTTATGTTGGTGAAATGAGCTGCTCTTTATACTGCTACACCTGTATCTGTTATTGTATTAAAATATACAATTATATAATGCAGATCACGTTTTATCTATAATATTACGACTACTGATATGAAAGGCGCTTACTGTTATTTTATTTGTCAAAATTATACGAGATGTAATATTTCGTCTCATTCAAGTTTTCCCATTTGTGACGCCTGATTTCAAAGCCTTTTTACATTACCATGTTTTGTTTGGTAATTTCTGCTCATAATGTTTAATGTTATGCATTAAACATGACGTATTCGTTCACATCTAACACGTATGCCAACCTACACTAAGGTAGTAAATGGTCCAGCATAAAGCATAGCTGGATTTTGAAAGTTAAAAAAAAATTAACGGCATACATGTTTTTTGATAAAATAGTGAAATGAAACTCAGAAACGTGCTTATTTTTATTGTTACTATAAATCGTATTTAGTTATTGGAAATTACGCCGGTTAGATCCTCGCCATTACATTTGATACATTCACCCAGGCATCTGGAAAATTCCTACATAACACCATTTAACATGGTGAACGGGATATCTTGAATGCAGTATCAGATTTGATACTTCAGGTCTGCAACTGACTGTGATCGACCAGCATACACCGTGTTCTTGAGGTACCTCCACAAAAAGAAGTCTCCGGCCGATAAATGCGGTGACCTTGCCGGCCAATGAATGTCCCCAAATCTGAAAATAGGACGACTGGGAAATTCTTGTCACAGCAAGACCGTGGAGTGGCGGGCCGTGTGAGGGAGTTGCTCCATCTTGTTGAAATCATATTAGTCTCTTATTTCTATTGCCCACCTCTGGAAAGAAGTATTCAGTTAGCATCTGCACATAGTGTTCGCTATTAACAGTAAGATGATGCCCATCTTAAAAATATGGGCAAATGACGCCGAAAGATGCAACGCCACACCACACTGTTACTCTTTCAATATGGAGCGGTCTCTCATGGATACGTTGATGACGTCGACCTGGTGGTGGAAAATATGCAAGAAGTCATCAATACCTGCATAACCTGAGAGATATAGCACTAAAAGATGACTAGACCAAAAACCAAGATAAGACAGAGCATATGAAGATATAAAGGGACAAGAGGCAGAAATATCCAGATTATATAAATGTTGGATAGATGATTATTAGGAAAGCAGAAACATACAAATATCTAGGCCTTGCAACACCTGTTAAAATCGAACAAATCCTGTCCCAAAACACCAATACAAAATTACAAAACTAATAACACCAGTCGTCACGTATGGATCAGAAACGCGGAGTACGAGAAACAAGGCTGAACAACAATTGCAGATCGTTGAGAACAAGATACTAAGAAGAATCTTTTACGCCGATAAAGGATATCACCAGTGGAGAATGGAGAGCAAGAGCGAAAACTGAACTAAACAGCTCCCAGCGAATTATAAATGTATTGAAACTGAACATGCTACGCTGACTGGGGCATGTAGAAAGAATGAAAGAGAACAGACAAACGAAAATGTTGTATGCACAAGAGGTGAAGAAAACAAGACCAAAGGATAGACCAATACAGAAATGGAAAGACAACATAGAAGAAGAAATAAAAGAAATTGGTGTCACCAATTGGAGAGAGAAGATTAGGAACAGAGAGGAATGGAGGCGAAATTTATCTCCATTAATGAGCCTTAGTGGCTCGGAAAGCTGAAGAAGAAAAAGAAGAAATATATATATATCGTCTTCTTCTTCTTTTTTACATTATATATGTGTGTGTGTGTATACGGTTATCGCGGTAAGGGTAACTGCTATCAAAGGAGAAGTAAGACGCATCCATATCTCCGTCAGTCGACGAGACACACTTGGGCAAGGTGGAATACCCGTATAGCTCCCTGATCAGTGTAACGTGAAGCTACTGGAGCATGTGATTGATGGAAAGGGAGAGCAGCCGACAGATAAAGTTGGTCACAATTCTATGATGGTATGCAGATGATCTCAATGTAGGGACAATGGCTACGATCACTGACTAATACTGTAACTGTCCATAAGGAAAGCAATAGTAAACTCATACCAAGATATCCAAACAACAAAATGGAAGGTCAGATAGTAAAACGATCTTGTGGCGAGTCCCCAGGCCAGATAGATCTAATTTTAACACTGGGGCAAATTGTGAGACAGAGGTCAGCACCAGATTTGTGATGATGGACAAAATCCTTACGGTGTTACTAAGGAATACCTCTGCATCAAACTAAAAAGAAAAATAAGAGGAGCAACATGGAATGTAAGAAATATGTATGAGAGAAAGTATCAAATAATAAGTTACGAGATGAAAAGAAAGGGGATACACATTTTGGGAATCTGCGAATATCGATGGAAAAATATCAGGACATTTCAAGAGCTATGTTTATATAATCTCTTGGAGGAAAGAATGGAGTGGCTTTTTACTTGCACAAATCAACATCAAAAGCATTACTAGGTTACAAAGCAATAAGTGATATAATCCTCACTATCAGACGTAAGAGCACTCCTAGAAACGTAACAGCCAGCAATATATACGCAATTTCATCAGCAGCAGAAGAAGAAGATTAGAAGGCTTTTATAACAAACTGCAAATGACGATAGGTACGGAAAAATGATATTGTATTTATAATGAGTGATTTTAATGCAACGATTGGTACAAAAAAAGTAGAAGACGAAGGATATGTTGTCAGGAAATTTAGCACAAGAAGTAGGAATGAGGGAGGTGACAATCTAATGGCTTTTTGCATGGAAAATGAGCTAATGATCGCTAACACGCTATCCAAGAAGACTTTACATATGGACGTCACCTGATGTGAAAATCAGAATTAACTAAGTTACATTTTAGTGCAACGAAGGTGGAGATCAAGTATAACATCAACAAAAAAATTACCAGGTGCTGACTGTTGCAGGGACACTAAGTTATTAATAGCAGATATGAAGATAAAAAAGACAGTTATGGATCATGACCACTCCGCTTTGATCTTATAAAAATACCAGAACTGTATCGTATAGAAGTGAAGAACTGTTTCGAAATCCTGCTGACTGTACATGAAGGGATGACACCAGATGAATTGGATACGCAGGCCAGAGATATCTTAATAACAACATCTAAAGACGTGGTTCTAGTAAAGAAAACACACAGGATTAGATGGATTACACCAGCCACATTAGAAATGATGAAGGAACGTAGAGAATTGAAGACATAATGAGAAGTGACAAACAACATCAAGGAGGAATATAAATTTTTAATAACACAAGTACGAAGAAACACAAGAAAAGAGAAAAAAAACAATACATACAATATTATTGTGAAAGAATATAACGACATCAGAAGTTTGAAGAGATAGTGAAATGTTTAAAAGAAATGAAGACATTGACGAGAAATGTCACACCTAAGCTAAGAAGGAATGGAAAAACTAATTATGTCAGTCCGCAAGAACAGCGAAGAGCAGAACCTCTATCTTAATGCAAAGAAAACTAAATTGATGACAACTGACAAAACAAACAAGGCAACTGAAATATGTATCAATGAGGAAAAACTGGAAGAAGTGGAGAGTTTTGAATATCTTGGATCACTACTAACTAATAATGGAGATACAATGAGGGAAATTAAAAGGAGGACATCTATTGCTCTTCAGAAAGTAAAACAAATGAAGAATCTGTGGAGAGGAGCAGACAGAACCACAAAAATAAGATTTTTAAGGGCATGCATCTTTCCCATCGCAACATATGCCTGTGAGACCAGTACACTTAACAAAACAGCTGAGAAACACATAAATGCCTTTGAATGTAAATGCTACAGAAGAGTCTCCAAATATCGTGGACACAAAAAAGAACAAATATATCTATACTACAAGACTTAATATTGAAGAAGGCTGGCTAGTAAAGAGGATTAAAGAGAGAAAACTTAAATATTTTGGACACATTAAACGTCATGATAATTTAGAGAAGACCATATTGGAAGGATACATAATGGGAAAAAGAAAAAGAGGAAGACCGAAACGAAGATGGCAGCAAGACATCGTTGACGATCTGGAAATGGATGCAGCAGCAGCAGGCCATCTTGCTCACAACAGAGAGGCCTACAGGAGTGCTGTTTGGGAGGCAAAGTTCCGCAAGGGACATGCAAAGGAATGAATGAATGAAGCTAAATGTAATCTGTGATTAGATGAGGAATACCTTGACAGAGATAGAGGAAATTCTAGAAAGATGGAAGGAATATTGCAGAAGAATATATGAAACAACTAATTGTGAAATGCGAATTCAATAGTGTGAATTATTATTGGAAGAAAAATAACTCGAACAATCAATAGAAGTTTTAACGGAAATAAACAGTATGAAAAATGGTAAATCACCAGGATGTAGTGAGAAAAAAGCTGAACTTAGTAAAGCAGGAGGAAAGGAACGTGCAAACAATCTATCATACATTATGTAAAAATATATGGTATTTATGGCCAAAAGAATGGAAAATAACTGTATTCATCCCACTGCCAAAAAAGGGCAACCTGAAATTATGCATAAACTATAGAATTTTTGCCCTGATTTGTCATGCCAGTAAAATTATGTTAAAATCGTAATGGGTAGACTTCATAAGAAAATAGAAGAAGTTAATATGTCCGAAGCGGGTTACAGGCAAGGAAAAGGATCAAAAGATCACATATTCAATATGAGATTAATAATAGAAAAATGCAGAAATTTTAATGTGTCTATATTTATCTTTTATAGACTACTCAAAGGCATTTGATTGTGTACAACATGAGAAACTGGGAAATAAAGGAAACAATGGATTTGATTCATTTGACATCATTGACGCATGTAGATCAACAGGCAGTAGTAAGAATAAATGGTTAAACAACAAGTGGGTTTGATTGATTGATCTTTATTTCAAAAGGGTTAATAATTGGGCACGCAGGCCCGTCTGACATTCTACCCTTTATCATACATCTTTCACTCTGTTCCAGACATTCTACAAATATGTTGTTCATGTAACACACATAAGTAACATTGAATTCTCCCTTGATATAACGCAAGTGGTCCGTCAGGGACTCATATTGTCATGTTATTTATTTAACTTGTATACTGGAAGTATGAGGAATGTTATAGAAAATGTAGACAAATAATATTTTGATGTCATAACAATTGGAGGTTATGAAATACCAGATATTAGATATTCCTATGACATACTATTACTGTCCCCAACAAAAATAGCAATGAAAATTATAATTATGTGAATCCGTAAGAACAGCGAAGAGCACAACTTCTATCTTAATGCAAAGAAAACTAAATTGATGACAAATGACAAAACAAATAAGGCAGCTGAAATATGTTTCAATGAGGAAAAATTAGAAGAAGTGGAGATTTTCGAATATCTTGGATCACTGCTAAATAATAATGGAGATACAATGAGAGAACTTACATCGAGGATATCTATAGCTCTTCACAAAATAAAACACCAAAATAATATGTGGAGAGGAACTGGGGTTCCTGGGGTTATCTGGGGCTCTGATTCAGAAAATTGAATTGTATATATCGCACCAGCTCTAGTTTCTTAGATATGGTTGGCATCAGATCTAGTTTCTTAAATATGTTTGACATCAGCTCTAGTTTCTTAGATATGTTTGGCATCAGCTCTAGTTTCTTAGATATGGTTGGCATCAGCTCTAGTTTCTTTGATATAGTTGTCACCAGCTCTAGTTTCTTAGATACGGTTGTCACCAGCTCTAATTTCTTAGATATGTTTGACATCAGCTCTATTTTCTTAGATATGTTTAGATATGATTTCCAACACATTTGATACAATTAATATCACTGCTCATTTTCCTGATACGCATTTCTCTTTCCACCTGCATTTGTTTTTTCCCTTGCTTCCGTTTCTGTAGCAGTCCGATAGTTTTTTACCAGATAGGGTAAGATGGACACCACAGGGGAACAGAAGTAAGGGTAGACCAAAAGAGACATGGAGAAGAACAACAGAGAGGATGTTCAGCAATAGAGGGCTCACATGGGCAAGAGCAGAAAAAAAGGCGAAGGACAGGCGTTTGTGGAAAACCCCTGCGGAAGCCCCATGTGCCCTAGGCACTTAAGGTTCAGAGAGAAAGAGAGAGAGAGAGAGAGAGGGAGGGAGAATATCACTGTTGTATCTAGAACAACAGGCAGTAGAAAGAATAAATAATAAAACAACAACTTGAATTGACATAAAAAAGGGACACGTCAGGGGTGAATCTTGTTGCTTTGCTTATTTAACTTGTATTCTGAAAATATAATGGGACATGTTTGAGAAGATGTAAACAAAGAATATTACAATGCCATAGCAATTGGAGGTTATGAAATACCAGAGATTAAATATGCTGATGAGACAGCATTACTGTCCACAATACAATAAGGGATGTAAAAACTAATTGTATCAGTCCGTAATAACAGCGAAGAGCAAAACCTCAATCGTAATGCGAAGAAAACTAAATTGTTGAAAACTGACAAACCAAACAAGACCGCTGACATACTGATCAAGTGGAAAGTTTTGAATATATTGAATCACTACTAACTAATAATGGAGATACAATGAGAGAAATTAAAACGGAGCATCTATCGTTCTTCGAACATTAAAACTAAAGAATGTTCGGAGAGGAACTACAAAAAGAAGAATTTTAAGATCATGCATCTTTCCCATCGCAACATATGCCTGTGAGACTGGACACTAAACAAAACAGCTGAGAAACACATACATGCTTTTTAATGTAAATGATACAGAGGAGTTCTTCAAATATCATTGCCACAAAAAAGGAATACATATCCATACTATAAGAACTTAATACTGAATAGAGAACCTAAATATTTTGGATACATTAAACGTCATAAGAATCTACAGAAGACCATCTTTAAAGGGTACATAATGGGAAAAAAGTGGAAAACCAGGGCGAAGATGGTTGCAAGACATCGTTGATGACCTGTAAATGGACGCATCAGCAGCAGGTCATCTTTCTTATAGTCGAGAGGCCTATATGAGAGCTGTTAGGGAAACAAAGTTCCGCATGGGGCATACAAATGAATGACTAACTGAAGGAGTAAGATTATTTTCTCTGAAGCCAAACATTATTTCCTCCTATAGCCATATATAAATATCTTCTCATATACACAACAGCCTGAACATAATTGCGAGCTACCTCAATCAGAATATGTCCTGAAAGTTGAAAGAAAATACACGACTAATACATATTTCTTTAAATAAATATTACCATTAAATCAGTGCTCACCTATTCTAAAAAGTGTTAAATGTGATAAATTTAGCGTAAAGAAGCAGATGCCAGAAACACAACAACAACAAAAATCCCCCTAAGCTCGATACCGCGTTGTTGTTAGCACACTATAGGAAAACCTGTTTCCTCATATTTTATAAATGCACATATCAGAATACTTTAGTTCTACAAACTTATTTTAAATCATTAGATATTATCTGACGTAGAATTCAATAGGAAATGTGGTACTAGAACATTATAAAAAAGTTGGATAGCCTATTACATAACTTATCTTACACAACAATAACAGTGAATTACTATTTCTACAAAGATCTTAGCGTGAACTGGGACAAAATAAATAGCTTATTCACATCAGAATATCATAAATGTTCCAACTGAAAAGAAATAATTTAGGTAAGTCCCCTCTTATATATATATATATATGTTATGCCTTTGAATGTAAATGCTACAGAATAGTTCTCCAAATAATATGGTCACAAAATAGAACAAATATATCTATACTACAAGAGCGTAATAGTGAAGAAGGCTGGCTAGTAAAGAGGATTGAGGAGAGAAAACTGAAATATTTTGGACACATTAAACGTCATGATAATTTAGAGAAGACCGTATTGGAAGGATACATAATGGGAAAAAGAAACGGAGGAAAACCACAACGAAGATGGCTACAAGACATGGTTGACGATCTGCAAATGGATGCAACAGCAGCTCACAACAGAGAGGCCTACAGGAGTGCTGTTTGGGAGGCAAAGGTCCGCAAGGGACATGCAAAGGAATGAATGAATGAATGAATGAATGAATGAATGAAATCCCCACTTATCTGCTCAGTTCAGTTTACCTACCTACCGCAACTTTTGATTAATAATGAATGTCCATGTACATGTTTTGAAATGAAGAAAAGAGATTAGTAAGAGATGTAGTGGCGTCACTTGGAGTGATGCCTTTTCGTTGTTCATGCTGATGTTCATAGCATGTTCATATTGTTCATGTTGTTGAGATACATGATGTGTGGGTGTTATATGTTATCTGGTGTAAACGTGTGTGGTCAGGTGATGTGATTAAACCTAACCTTATTTACCTTGATCAATGTATGTCATTATTGGTGTCTACATAGGCTCCCCTAAACGCTGGGAAAGGACTTTAGAATTTAATTTAAAAAATGGAGTTTCCAACATATGTGATTAATATTACTGCTGTACAGGTCGAGCAGGAGGCAGTAAGGATAAGTGGTGAAACAACAACTTTGTTTGAAATAAACCAAGAGATCTGTCAGGGTTGTATATTGTCGCCTTACTTATTTAATTTGTATACTGAAAATATAATGAAGGATGTTGGAGAAGATGTAGACAAAGAATATTACGATGCCTTTCAAATGGGAGGTTATGAAATATCAGAGATCATATGTGCTGATAACACAGTATTACAGTCCACAACACAAAAAGGGATGGAAAACCTCAGTATGTCGTTATGTAAGAATAGTGAAGAGCAAAACCTATATCCTAATGCGAAGAAAAATTCATTGATTACAACTGACAAAAAGGCAGTTGAAATATATATCAATGAGGAAAAACAAAAGAGGTATAATGTTTTGAATATTTTGGGTTATTACTATCTAATAATAGATATTCAGTGATGGAAATTAAAAGAAAGAAATATATCACTCATCAAAAAGCAAAACAAATGAATAAGCTGCGGAGAAGAACAAGAAGATGTTTAAGGGCATTCATCTTTCTCATTCTAACATATTCCTGTGAGACCAGGACATTTAGCAAAATAGCTGCCTCTTTGTTACATTCAGTATTAACATTGTACTCAAACTTCTGGTTTCTGCTGTGAGGACTTCTCTTATACCTTTAGATGTCAGTGACAAGTTTTGACATTGATACTTGAAGACAGATTGTATTATATTATGTTCTTTTTATAAAAGCTTGTATGAATGTGGGCGAGCACATGTTCTATAAAGGGTTGTATTTCATGCTAAGAAATGGAAGAAAACAGCCACAGAGGTCGCCAGAGCAAAATGTGGATGGAGGAGATAACAGACACATTAAATATCAGCTTCTCTATGTGGGAAATCACAGAGCCCTATCAAGAAGTATGTGTCAACACTGGAAGATATTTATGGAAGGGAACAAGACAAGATAGAACGGTACAAAACATTAAAAAATGCCAGAGGAAACTTCATAAATAGCAGTACTCATGTCAATCCTGCAATCAATATAATTGATTGTCTTACATTTTTATATGCCTTAAGAGATATGTTGTTTTTATTTTATGAGACTTGAAATTTTTACCACATAAACTGTACTTATCTTTTATGTGACTGGGGACTGTAGGGGACTGTGAAAGGAAACATGGCATTCATGAATTAAAGTGATATCTGCCAACACAACGTAAGCGTAAGAGATTAAAGAGCATACATATTGGTACCTATGTTAGAAAAATGTCAATGCGAATATGGTTTTAAGAAGATGTGTGTGCAAAACAGATATCACAGATAAACGCATGCATACGGTAGATGAGATATGTGTATGCCCCGAAGCAACGTAGTGGAGGACAATACAAGATCTGGTAACAAGAGTGTAGCAGAATATAAGAAGCTGAGTAGCGCATTCAGTCTCGTGAAGAGGTTAGATTCTGGCAAATCACAGATGATTTCTGGTAGTCACGGCCAGTGGAAAGGGCAGAAATGTAAATACATGGGACATGTCTATGAGACAGTAACATTGCTTCCTCTTTCTGTGGAGCTGTACTGTTATTCTACAAAAAGGACGGTAGCTTTAGTGGGTAGTATATAAAAAGGTTACTCCTTTCATATAGTCTCTGCAGTTCTCTAATCCACCATCAAAGCTATCTGTCTATCTATCTATCTATCTATCTATCTATCTATCTATCTATCTATCTATCTATCTATCTATCTATCTATCTATCTATCTATCTATCTATCTATCTATCTATCTATCTATCTATCTATCTTTCTTTCTTTCTGTCTGTCCATCTGTCTGTATGTCTGTCTGTCTTTTCTTCTGTCTATCTATCTGTCTGTCTGTAAATCTTAATGTGAGTTTTCCTAACTTATGCCTGTCTGTATTCTTTTCTTTTCTGTAAGCTACGATGAAGGAATCACAATCAGTCAAGACATCTTCAATTCTAAGACCTGAAATCTATGAACCATGTGTATGTGATGTCTCTTTTTCTCAGTACATCAGGCTAGTGCAGGGTGTTTGTCTCATCTTGTAGAACTTCCTGTGATGTGCTCTCATGTGATCGGCAAAGAAAACAGAGCATATTACAGGCTGCACATCATAACCAGCAAATCTGATGAACTCAGTTTACGATGACCTGGAGAAAATGTTTTTGTTGCCTTCCCTGAACTGAGGTTTAGTAAGCCGAACATTTGTAAACCGAACATTTATAAACCGAACATTTGTAAATCTAACATTTGTAAACAAAACATTTGTAAATCGAACATTTGTAAACCAAACATTTGTAAATCTAAAATTTGTAAACTGAACATTTGTAAATTGAACATTATCATCCTGTGACGGCATCCACAGAGATTCTACTGGAATCATTTACCACTTTGCGGCATGACACAGTACAAATGAGTCTTCAGTTTAAGGAATAATGAATGAATATATCAGAACGTACTATAACAAACTAAATTAGAGTCCAGTATTACCTAGGGAAATGTAATTATACCTCTAAAAGACAGAACAAAAGTCAGAAAAATGCTGATTTATACACATATTCATGAGAAAAAATAAAAGTACACTATTGACTAAAACCCAAAGTAAGGTTTACGACAAATGTCACTGTAGCAGCAGCTTTATATCATTGTGCGAGGACAAAATACTTTAAATAATCAGATAAGACCTTTAAATGAACGTCATAAATATATTATTAAGTGAGCGTCACTTAAATGTTGATCTAATATTATACATTTGCTAACTACATCATTATAATGTGTGGTATTAATATCTGCTGCCCTACAGTTCACGAATTATACCTGCCATTATGTGTTCATTAAATTTGATTTCGATTTCAAACCTTCGGTTATTCAGTTTTATCTTATAGCTGCAAAGAGTTAAAATCACCTCCATTGTTTGTAGAGACCTGCAGGTCGGTTCCTTTTTACACTCTTCCTTAAATCCTTACTTTTCTTTTTCATGACACGTAGCCTCCTGATATATAGATTACAGAATATGCAGTCGTATGCTGCATTTACTTCGGTGACATTCTACTAAGATTGTACACTATCAAATACTCACTCGTACACACTGGGCTTTGTTATATTGTATGCTTCTAATGTTATAATTCCTGGGTTTCTCTCTTCTACAGTTCTCAACTAGGCACATGTAATGACCCACTAACTGTCTCCAAAAATAACATGGCAAAGTTCTAAAAAAACATTGAATACATGATCTCTGATTTTTCTTCCTTATCTAAAACCAGGTTGAAAAATATTGACTTCTTCTATTTTCTTACGAAGTCTACCTATTTTGAATTTTTATATAAATTTACTGAAATGACTAATCAGGTCAACAGTTCTGTAGTTTGTGCATAATTTCAAGTTACTCGTTTTTGGCAGTGGTATGAATACATTTTTTTTCCACTCTTTTGCCCAAATATTGAATGCCATATATTTTTACATAGTGCATTGTTGCACATTTCTTTCCTCATTCATTAATACGTTCAGCTGTTATCTCTTCACATCCTGGTGATTTACCGCTTTTCAGATTCTTTATTGCCCATAAAACGTCTTCTGTTGTCAGTTCGGTATGTGTCTTCTCCAATAATAATTCAGACTGTTGATTTTCTGCTTCACAGTCAGTAGTATCATACATTTCTCTGCAATGTTCCTTCCATCTTTCTAGAATTTCCTCTGTCTCTGTCAAGATCTTTCCCATCTCGTTACAAGTTACATTTAGCTTAGGTGTGATATTTCTCGTCAATATCTTCATTTCTTTAAATATATCACTATCTCTTCCACACTTCTGATGTCCTTCTATTCTTTCACAGCAGTCTTCTATGCATTGTTTTTCTCTTTTTTATGTGTCTTCTTACTTCGTTTTTTACGATTTCTATTCCTCTTTGTTGTAATCTTTCACTTTCCTTTTCGTCTTCATTTCTATACGTTGTTTTATTAGTTCTAGTGTGCCTGTTGTAATTCATCCATTCTTTTGTGTTTCTTTACTGGAGCCATACCTTTAGCTTTTGTTATAGGGAAATATCTGCCTACGTAACCAATTCACCAGGAGTCATCTCCTCCTGTACAGCCAAGATTTCGAAACGGTTCATCACTTCTATACCAGATTGTTCTGGTATTTTTATAAGATCAAAGCGAAGTGGTCTTGACCCTCTAATTTATTTTTATCTTTATCTTAATGTCTGCTAAAAATAACTCATGGCTCGTGTCACAACCCGCACTTGGAAAAGTTTTGCCTGATGTTATACTTGATCTCCAAGTTCTTTGCACTAAAATTAAGAAACAAGGCAGCTGAAGTATATATCAATGAAGCGGTGAAGAGTTTTAAATATCTGGAATCATTACTAACTAATTATGGAGATATAATGAGGGAAATTATAAGTAGCACATCTATCGCTCTTAAGTAAAACAACTAAAGAAGCTGTGGAGAAGAACAGACAGAACTACAAAAATAAGATTTTTAAGGGCATGCTTCTTTCCTATAGCAACATATGCCTGTGAGACCTGGACACTTAACAAAACAGCTGAGAAACACATAAATGTCTTTGAATGTAAATACTACAGAATAGTTCTTCAGATATCATGGACACAAAAAATAGCAACTATATTCATAATACAAGAACTTAATATTGAAGAAGTTTGGCTGATAAAGTGGATTAAATAGAGATGCTACAATTTTGGACACATGAAATGTCATCAGAATTTAGAGACGACCGTATTGCAAGGCTACGTAATGGAAAAAAAAAAGAGAGAAGACCACGGCGAAGATGGATGTACGACATCGTCGATAATCTGCAAATGGATGCATCAGCAGCACGGTATTTTCCTAACAGCCGAAAGGCTTAAAGGAGTGCTGTTGGTGGTGGTGGGGGGGGGGGGGTCAATGTTGTGCAGACGACATGCAAATGACTGTCTGATACATAGTAAAGGTAACCCGGTCATGCCGTAGAGGCGCATTGGGATATAGTGTTAGTACCCATATTTTCCTTGACCTGTCAAAACATTAGAGGGTGATATGGTCAGTATCATGCCTGGCTGCCTTTTCTTTCTCCAACTCCAGAAGAAGTCGGGTACCCATTTCTACAGCTGTGTGGCTGGGGTGCCGCCGACCGGATTTGAACCCCCGATCTTCGCAATGAGAAACCAGTGCACTAACCACTTCGCCACTCATACACCCATATGATACATATGTAAATATATATATATATATATATATATATATATATTTTCACATATTCATTCATTAATTCATTTCCGTGTCTCTTGCTGAACTTTGCCTCCCTAACAGAACTCCTGTAGACATCTTGGTTGTGAGCAAGATGCCCTGCTACTGATGCATCCATTTAGAGATCATCAACGATGTCTTACAGCCATCTTCGCCTTGGTCATTCTCTCTTTCTTTTTCCCGTTATGTACCCTTCCATGGGTGGCCGGCTAGCGTAGTGGTTAGAGCACTCGTCTAGCAACCAAATGGTCGAGGGTTCGAATCCCCAGCTGAGCGGGATTTTTTTCCGACCAATACGGCCCCGAGGTCGGCCCAGCCTCGTAAAATGGGTACCAGAGAAAATCTGGGAAGTAAAGGCAGCGAGGAAAGGAACTGGTCACCCTACCTCATACGCTAATGACCCAGCATAATGAGGTCTCTAACGCTTCACCCCCTACGGCATTTGCTATGGGACTATCTTTACTTTTTACCCTTCCATGACGGTCTTATCTAGATTATCATTAGGTTTCATGTGTCCAAAATATTTACGTTTTCTTTGTTTAATATTCTTTACTAGCCAGCCTTCTTCAGTATTAAGTTCTTGTAGTATGGATATATTTGTTATTTTTTGTGTCCATGATATTTGAAAAATTCTTCTGTAGCATTTATATTCAAAGGCATTTTTGTGTTTCTCAGCTGCTTTGTTAAGTGTCCAAGTCTCACAGACGTATGTTATGATGGGAAAGATTCATGCCCTTAAAAACAATATTTTTGAAGTTCTTTCTGTTCCTCTCCACAGCATTTTTAGTTGGGGTATTTTTTGAGGAGCGATAGAAGTCCTCTTTTTACTTTCTCTCATTATATCCTCATACTTAGTTACTAGTGATCCATGATATTTTAAACTATCCATACTTCTAATTTTTCCTCATTGATACATATTTGAGCTGCCTTGTTTGTTTTGTCAGGTGTGATCAATATTGTTTTCTTCGCAATAAGATTTAGGTTTCACTCTTCGTTGTTCTTTCGTACTGACATAATCAGTTGTTCCATTCCTTTTAGTGTTCTGAACAGTAATACTGTGTCATCAGCATATCTAATCTCTGGTATTTCATAGCCTCTATTTATTTCGCCTTCAATTACTTCAAAATTACACCTGGATATATGAAAGGACTTTCGGACAGACGGGCTGACGGACGGAGGAACGAATGGGTGGATGGATGGATGGATGGATGGATGGATGAATGGATGGATACATGGATGGATGGATGGATGGATGGATGGAAGGATGGATGGATGAATGAATGGATGGATGGGTGGATGAATGGATGAATGGATGGATACATGGAATGGATGGATGGATGGATTGATGGATGAATGGATGGATGGATGAATGGATGAATGGATGAATGGATGGATGCATGGATGGATGGATGGATGGAAGGATGGATGGATGGATGGATGGATGGACGGACTCATGGATGGATGGATGGATGGATGGATGGATGGATGGATGGATGGATGGATGGATAGATGGATTCATATCTAGACATGGTGACGATAGCCTTGTGATTCTAACCAGTGATGTTAACAGTTGTTGATGCTGCCAGATCTCTCAGGTTTCCCTCATATCATGACAGCTACACAAGAAGATATGGCACTCCCACCACTTAGAGTTACCTCCACCATAATGGCGACCTCACTCTTCCTTAACTAATTCAACACACTATTTTGATGTAACATGTGTCCATATATTGAAATAGTATCTTAACTGGTCGTAACGGCTACTCGAATGTTCTGAACCTAATGTAGAATTTTATAAGATGACGAAAATATTCACAGGCATCTTAACATTATCTCCAGATGTTACTGAAAATGTCACAACATTATACACAATTTTAGTAGTAAAAAGTAATTCCTTCATTTCCTCCTATCTGCTGTACGTACATAGCATGTGCTCTTATCTACTGACCATGGATTTGAAAGTGACTTTGAGATGAGATAGTTATTGTACATTTGTAAGCTTCTATCATGATATGAATAGTTTTATGTTTACTATTATTAATCCAAGATAGTGTACTGTCAATGTCAAAAGAATGAATAGCGCATTGAACATTTTATTTTTCCGAATCTGAAGTTAGAGAAGGGAAAACATGTTTTATTAGTCAGCGAAATTATGCTGGGACACCGAACATATATATCAGGTACTCAAGTTGTAAACCTTCTTGCTATCAAATCATAACACAGTCCAAGTACCAACTATAACACCATCGTCAGCACGAAGAACCAGGGAAACAAACAAAAGGACCGCTAATGCGAAGACTAATAAACAGCAATACAATCAAATAGACAGACAAATGAAGAAATAACAGTTAACACTTGAACTAGAGTTTGCTATCTGTTTATTGAAATAGAAGAATATTGAGAACAAAACAAATATAAGCTGAGAAAGATTTTATATAAACACATGGGCAAATAAAATAAAATGTGCATCATTAGACAAGCTAATGTAAGCGTGCTCTCTTTTATTTTTATTTTCCAGTATCATTTTTGTTATTTATTCCACCTTATTAGTTGACCTCGGCGTTCCGTTTGTCACAGAAACTTGTGAAGTTCTCTGGAGCATTTATAAGTGGGTACCTGTTTATAGATAACAAGAAAAGTGTTTGAAATTGGTTGTAAGACTTTAGGAGCCTGTGTACTTATAGTCCATGTATGTGTTATAACAGCAAAACAGTATATACGAGGGAGAGAAAAAATGCTCTTTTCTTATTCAGTCATGCGCCACTCAACGACCAATCGAACAAAGTTTAAACACATATAACCCGTGATCTCATAATCTTATAACAGTGTTTAATAATCCCGACTTGAGTAAAGGACTTACTATAAATAATAATCTCAAACCCTTCCCACACTAAGCCTGTGTATCTCATGCTTTCTGTATAGAAAACGGTTTCACCGCCAATCTTATCTTGGAAGGGTACGTAATTGGAAAAAGAATTGCCCATTATGTACATTGCATATTCAATACAGATAACCTACAATATTCCATACTGTTTTAATAAATATATAATATTGCGTTCGGGCAACAACGAAATCACATAACATCCTATTTCACAGATCTTAGTGCTCACAGTTACGTGGCGAATGATTTTTTAATGGTTAAATCCCGTGATTTCATGTTACTTGTTTTGACACACTCTCATACACATAAATGTTATGTTACTAATTATGTTGTTTGCTGGGCTGAGAGTAAAAAGGAAATACAGTAGATATGTTTTGGTATGACATTTATTATGATGGACCTTCGAGCAGAGAATTCGTTCAGTCAGTCATTTTGCATGTCCCTTCCGGAACTTTGCCTCCCTAACAGCTCTCATGTAAGCCTCTCGGTTGTAAGCAAGATGCTCTGCTACTGATGCGTCCATTAGCAGAGCATCCACGATATATTTGCACTCGTCTTCGCCTTGGTCTTAGTCTCATTCTTTTTCTCATTGTGTACCCTTCCGAGTCGGTCTTCTCTAAATTCTCATGACGTTTAATATGTTCAAGGTTCTATGGACTGTTATTGCCGGAGGTGGGGTGGAGAAATTGCTATCCGCTACAACGGCGTGCGTCTCAAATAGCCTCTGGCAGCCAAGTCCAGCTCCTGACCTTCTCGTGGCGGAACTGTTTAAATTGACAGGAGAAAGGGCGAAGGCGAATATCTGGCGCCTAAAAACCAGACACTTAGAGTAGATGAGAGGCACGTTTTATAGCTCATCTTCCGCTGCTGGCGAGATTCTTCCGCTTGCGTGAGTGGAGCGGTGCTCCTCCCGGCCAATGAAGAAAATTACAAATGGGGTTGCCGCGCGGAAAATGTGGTAAAGAGGTTAAGCGAAGCAAACAATCAAATCACGACACCTCTGGTCTTGAGATCGGCTACGTTCTAAGTGCACTGACATCGGGTGAAATGCCTGAACCGGCATAACCCAGAGATTAAGACACTGCTGGCGAGACTCTTCGGATGCTGCGCGTGGAGTGAAACTCCTCCCGGTCAAGGAAGAAACTGTGGAAAAGAATTAAGGATTGCTGTATAGCGCCGATGTGAAAAGGTGAAGGAAAGGATAAAGTTCAGTTTAATCGGTATGTCCAGTAGAGTCGCTGGGAAAGCTAAACATACCACGGTGCCTCTGCTCTAGAGGCTGGCCACGTCCGAAATACGCCTACACTGGTGAAATATGCCTAAACTGGCATACACCAGGAGTGAAACTTGATGGCTAGGCATGTCACGCCACCTCCCCTCTAGAGGTCGGTCACGCCCGATATACATTCATACTGGTGAAATATGCCTAAACCGGCTCACACCAGGGGTGAAACTTGAAGACTACGCATGTTACGATACCTCTACTCTAGAGGTCGATCTCGTCCCAAACACACTCATACTGGGATGATATGCCTAAACAGGCTCAACCCAGGGGTGGAAGTCACTAGTGGCGAATATTCGTCCTCCTGGGCAAAAGCTCCATCCTGGTCACAACTAGGAAGGGTAGCGACCACGACCACAAAATGCTGAAGTCGGAGACACTGGACCAGGGAAGTCTAGATAGGCAACCACCTCTCACCCGGCGGGGATGTAGGCGTATCCTAATCACGCTGAGGTTTTCCGGCGAGAAGGTCCAGCACTGGACTGAATGGGCAACCACCTCTCACCCGGCGGTGATACACGGTTATCTCAAAACACGTCGAGTTTTTCCGGTGAGAAAGTCCAACTCTGGACTAGGTGGACAACCACCCCTCACCCGCGGGGATATCCTGATATCCAAAGCACGTCGAGGTCTTCCGGTGAGAAAGTCCAACTCTAGATTAAACTGGTGCAACGAAAACGACTTTGTCACGCCATCTCGCTTCTGAGACCCACCAAGAATACAGACTCAAGCCCTGCGATACTCTGAACCTCTTGTCATCTTCTCGGGGATCTCGTGTGGTCATTTTGGGGACCACACGGGAGACCATGGGATTTAACGAGGACCACAAGCGTATATTCAGTAGGATCACAGGGCGGTCTTTGTGGTAGAAGCGAATGAAGAAGAAGAAGAAGAGGAAGAAGAAGAGGAATATGTTCAAAATATTTAAGTTCTCTTTACTAGCCAAACGTTTTCCACATTAAATTCTTGAAGTATGGATATATTTGATCTTTATTGTATCCGTGATATTTGAAGGACTTTTCTATAGAATTTGGATTTCACAGAAATGTTTAGGGACCCAATTCTCATGTCAAAGATCGGTGGTTTGGATCCTGTCAGAGGAGCACCGGTTACTCAGCTTAGATAAG
Source organism: Achatina immaculata (assembly GCA_009760885.1). Lineage (NCBI taxonomy): Eukaryota > Metazoa > Mollusca > Gastropoda > Stylommatophora > Achatinidae > Lissachatina > Lissachatina immaculata. The sequence goes on from CM019695.1 coordinate 47,479,815, forward strand.
ACTATGTCAAAGGAGGATAACGAAAGGCATCATCAGAGAGTCAGGATGGATCTGTGTGCAATCAATGTGTTAATGACATTGTCACCCAATACACACTACAAACTAAGGTGATAGTTCGAGCACATGTGGGAATGGCCTGTGTGGAAGGAGCCCATCTCTGGGTCAGTAGCAGAGCATGACCGTTCTTCAAGTTAAAACTTTCAAACAATGGAGAGAACAATTTGACTTTTTCTCTTTTATATATAATGATAACTGTAATACACAATCAAGTCAATAGTTATGTTACAATATTGCCATTCGGTGAAAAAAAAAACACATACAATAACATTCTGGTTGATGGCGGATAGGAGCAAGGCTCTGTTATTTTAAAGTTTATTCAGTAACAGCAGTTCCGGAGATCGGGTACTGAGGCGGAACTGTCAGTGATTCTTTGACAATGGCTCTTATGGATAGACTGAAAGGGTAGAGAGTTGAGGTATGGCAGAGACCAAGAGGGAGGGTTGATGGGGTTTAGAGTTGCAGTGGGTGTGAAAGGGTTTAGCAGCATCAACTCTTATATGTATTTATTATTTGAACGTAATTTTTTTAATCTCTTTTCTGTTGTAGAGTAAGACACTACAGGACCACTGTCTCTTTGTTTAAACTATTATAGAGTAAGACACTACCTGACTACTGTCTCTTTGTTTAAACTATTATAGAGTAAGATATTACAGCACCACTGTCTTTTTGTTTAAACTACTATAGATTAAGACACTACATGACCACTGTCTTTTTGTTTAAACTATTATAGAGTAAGAAACTACAGGACCACTGTCTCTTTGTTTAAACTTTTATAGAGTAAGAAACTACAGGACCACTGTCTCTTTGTTTAAACTTTTATACAGTAAGCCACTACAAGGTTACTGTCTCTTTGTTTAAACTATTATACAGTAAGACACTACAGGACTACTGTCACTTTGTTTAAACTATTATAGAGTAAGACACTACAGGACTACTGTCTCTTTGTTTAAACTATTATAGAGTAAGACACTACAGGACTACTGTCTTTTCTAAACTGATGTAGAGTAAAGCACGGCGGGAGTACTGTCGTTTTGTTAAAACTGTTATAGAGTTAAGACACTACAGGGGCACTGTCTTTTCTAAACTGTTATAGAGTAAGACAGCGCAGAAACACTGCCTTTTACGTTTTTAACTTTTGTAGAGTTAGACACTACATAATCACTTTCGTTTTTTGAAACTGCTGTAGAGTAATACAATTCAGGAGCACTATCCTTTCTGTTAAAACTGTTGTATAGTAAGACACTACATGACCATTATCTATTTAATATCTTATTCACTATAATCTAGCATTTACTGATGATGATAAACATGCCACAGTCCATTAAGATATTAGGATCAATAAACCTGACATTCCTGGACATGGAACCAAAATCTGTTTTTGTTAATTTTCTGTGGGGGGGGGGGGGTGGCGGGGTGTGGACCTTAAGCTAGAACCATACAACTGTCTAAGAGCAAATATCTTATAGACACAACAGTCTAAGGTCAAATATCTTATAATCCCAAAAATTTTAAACCAAATATCTTATTCCTGCAACAATCTAAGATCATATATCATATAGCCCCAGCAGTCTAAGATCAAATATCTTATAGTCCCAAAAATCTAAAACCAAATATCTTATTCCTGCAACAATCTAAGATCAAATATCGTACAGCCCTAACAATCTAAGATCAAATATCTTACAGCCCTAACGATCTAAGATCAAATATCTTACAGTCCTAACAATCTAAGAACAAATAATATCTTATAGACCCAGTAGACACAATATCGATCATTGTCATCACCATCCGGTCTGCTAAAGTAGATCCGGCTCACGATAAATAATACATGAATAAAGAAACAATAACATGCCAATAACACCCGTTAGAAGGCAAAAGAGCAAAGATTTCGGTGCATGTGTGAAACGACATTTCTTTTTGTGACAGATCTAGGAGCAGTGACACATGGGAAGGTCATATCAGGGGTACAGGAAAATTACAAGTAATAGAACATTTCTCGTAAGGTGCTGCACAATAAAGGATTCGCAATGAGAAGAGCGGAACATTTAGAAACTTGATCAGATTTCCTATCCTAAATAACGTTATTACGTTTCTTTTTATAATTCTTCAACAAACGTGATAAGGTAAGCAGACATCGCTAATGTTACTAATGACTTTGTTAAACGATGAAAGTAAACATAAGTTTAATGATGATTATGATTGCTTTATAAACTAAACAATAACTAATCATTATCGCGAGACGCATATAAAATAAAATATTTTCCAGTCACGCTAAGAACTTGGCCAGACATCTTCAACTCGATACAGGAGAAAATATAGGCTGACAGGAGAGCTGGGGAATGTGTTGACTTAAATATCCGTGGAAACACGCTGGTGTATTATACTGGAGTATAAAGAAAGTGAGAAAAAACACTTACTTGTCAGACACGAGCACCATGTCGTAAGGTGTAAGGCTGGATTTTTCATGGGCAACAGCCGGCGGGATGAAAGTGAGTTTGTCGCAAAATAAAGTTACCCCATATACCGTGTATTTCTGTAACACAACACAGCGGTTCTAAATAATCCAGCCAACATGTTTAGCTTAACATCAGTTTAGTGAAACAAATTTTGTGACGACATTAAAACACACATTAAAAGTAAGAAATATCTAAATAAACATAGCTAGATATGGATACTCCCCTTCCCCTCCCGTACCTTATCGGCGTCCTCTTTTCCCTGCTCGAAGGTTTTTCCCCACCCCCCCCCTTTTTATAATCACCCCCCCCTCCTCCCCCCGCCTAAAAATAAATTGTATCATGATAGATTTGTTTCTCATCTTATCTTATCTTATCTTATCTTATCTTAACATTTTATCTTGTCTTGCGAGCTGACCACAGTGAGAAAACAAGTAATATTTAAGAGCATGGTGGTCAGTCTCAATAGAGGAGCTACAGTATACAAAAGTCGACGTTCACATTAAGTTAGAGCTAAGCCAGTGTGATGATCTGAGTTGCAGAAGCCCACGACAATGTTGCTGCGTTGCTCCAAAGTAAAGATGCACTGTTAAGGAAATCATAAGCCGTGCTAGGAAAGAACCAGAGCTACCATCCCTTCCTACCTGACGTGGAACATCTTCAAATACTTGATACGTACCTAAATATTGGTAGTGACTGATCAGAAATTTCTTCTCTTTTATGATTCGTTTTAGAAGTGTTTAACTGGCCGTCTGCTTATATTTCCTAGAACTGACAACTTGTGTGTAATTACTTAGAGATGAGATGTGTTGTCTTTTTCCATTTCTTACATTCATCTATCAGATTTTATTAGAGTGGCGAAGGAGGGGTATTAGAAAACAGACAATTCCAGCAAGAAGTATTTTAAAATAAGAGATAACTTTAAAAGCCCAGAGAGATTAGAACTTTGAGGCAGGAGAAGATGTGAAGCAGGTTGTCTGGTGGTGATTAGGAGGGGAGATACGTTCTGGAGCGAAATGTGAGATGGAGACATTCGTGGACCAAGTATAGTACAATAATTATTTTGAAAAACGTAATACAACAAATTTTACACTAATAATGTTTTCTTTCTTATGTTTTATCTTATTGTTTCGTTTCGTGTTTTTTTCTCAGACATCTCTTTTCTATCGTGATAGTTTCCCTTTTGTCTGTATGAATCTCTGTTTATGTTTGTCAGAGTTTGGACGGTGCTATTTTGATATATATGACCCATTTAAATTTGCACGTGAATGTTTTATATCATGCTAATAATGGAAGGAGATAGTATGATAGGCTTTCAAAGTGTATGTAGGAGGTAACACACAACTTAAATATGCCTCCTATTTAAGGAAACCCTTCGAGACCTATCGTGAAGTCTGTTATACCTTAACACTGAAAGCTATCTGAGGACTGAGAGAAAAATATGAAAAAAAAGTCAAAAGTAAATAACGAACAAACGCACGACAAAACTTTAAAATTGATAGTAGAGATATTGATGCATTAAAAACTGCTGGTGATTTAGCATTTTTACAAACATATTTTGCTTTTATCTGACTGTACTTCTTGGTTATATGACACTTGAGGCTTTTTATCCTTTAGAGCATTAGACGTTTAGTGTGCTGAAGCGAATGTCTGAGAGGAAAACAGTGATGGGATACCAGAGGAGTTGTGTCGTCGATTACCATCTACAGTTTGACATTAGAGTGAAAGGGTGGAGGTAACTGAATTCTATAAGTATATATGGAACATATGGATCTGGTAGTAGATAGATGAATATGTTGATATGGGTTTAGGATAAAATTAAGTGATTGGTATTAAATATATATATATATATATATATATATATATATATATATATATATATATATATATATATGATATATATGAAGTTACCCCTTGGTTAGTGTCCATGCAATCGTCCCATCCACCAACAAGGTAATTTGTCTCGAGCTCGAATTCTGCTCTACAGCCCGCAAAATGTTGAATTTCGTCTAGTTTCAGATTTTCTATTTCTGTTCTGTTGAAGTAGGATGGTGGCTCTCTAAAGAGATAAAGTAATAATATCGCTAATCTATCTATCTATCTATCTATCTATCTATCTATCTATCTATCTATCTATCTATCTATCTATCTATCTATCTATCTATCTATCTATCTATCTATCTATCTATCTGTCTGTCTAAATCAATGTCACTATGACTGCCTTTTTAGCGTAGCTTATAGTTATTATCTCTCTTTCTTTTTAGTCTACCTTATAGTTATTATTTGCTTGTGTTTTAGTCTAGCTATAGTTATTCTCTACTTGCCCTTTTATTCTAGTTTATAGTTATTTTATGCATATCTATTTAGTCTATTTGTACTAAATCAAGTGTGTGGGAAGAATGAAAGATGGGGTGATGAAGGGTAGAATGTAAGACGGACCTGCGTGCCCAATTCTTTACCCTTGAAAAATAAAGATTATTCATTCATTCATTCATTCATTCATTCATTCATTCATTCATTCTCTCTCTGTCATTTTAGTATACCTTATAGTTATCATTTGCCTGTGTGCTTAGTCTAGCTATAGTTATCCTCTGCCTGTATTTTTAGTCTATCTTATTCTGTATTTTTACTTGCCTACATTTCTCCTGTCTGTCTCTATCTGTCTGTATTTCTACCTACTAATCTACCTACCTATCTAACTAATCTACCAACTCATATGTCTCTCTGCCCCCTGTCTGTCTGTCTGTCTGTCATTCTGTTTGTCTGTCTGTCATTCTGTTTGTCTGCCTGTCTGTCTGTCATTCTGTTTGTTTGCCTGTCTGTCTGTGTGCATTCTGATGAATAGTTTCGCTGTTTTTATAACTTCAGCTACGGGGGGAATCACAGGCAATCAAAACATTCTCTCTTCTGACATCTCACATCTATGAAACATAATGATTTTTTTTTTCAGTCAGAACAAAATGGAACTTAGTTTTTTTCTCATCATATAAAATAGAACATAGAAAATTAATAGTAATTAAAAATAGAACATATCACAATTTATATATCAATCCATATTACGTATATCGTCAATATGTTCATCATGACTAACATATATCGTGAACTCAGTCTAAAGTCTACATCTAGATATATTTATTGCTGTTCTCGGGGCCATCTTCTTCTTCTTCTTCTTCGTTCACTTCTACCACCAAAAACCGCACTGTGAACCTACTGAATTCACACATGTGGTCCTCGTTAGGTCCGGTGGTCCCCTGTGTGGTCCAAAATAGACCACATGAGTTCCACGAAGGACCACAAGGGGTTCAGAGTATCACAGTGCTTTAGCCTGTATTCTTGGTGGGTCTCGGAAGCGGGATTGCGTGACACCGTGGTTTTCATTGCACCAGTTTGGTCTAGGGTTGGACTTTCTCACCGGAAGACCTCGACGTGTTTGGAATATCAGTGCATCCCCGCTGCGTGAGAGGCGTCAGCCCACCCAGGACAGAGTTGGACTTTCTCACCGGAAAACCTCGACGTGTTATGAGATACCCGTGTATCACCGCCGGGTGAGAGGTGGTTGCCCATCCAGTCCAGGGTTGGACTTTCTCACCGGAAAACCTCAGCGTGATTAGGATACGCAGACATCCCCGCCGGGTGAGAGGTGGTTGCCTATCTAGACTTCCCTGGTCCAGTGTCTCCGACTTCAGCATTTTGCGGTCGTGGCCGCTACCCTTCCTAGTTGTGACCAGGATGGAGCTTTTGTCCAGGAGGACGAATCCTCGCCACTAGTGACTTCTACCCCTGGGTTGAGCCGGTTTAGGCATTTCCCAGTATGGGCATGTTTGGGACGGGACCGACCTCTAGGGCAGAGGTACTGTGACATTCATAGCCTTCAAGATTCACCCCTGGTATGAGCCGGTTTAGGCAAAATTCACCAGTATGGGTGTTTATCAGGCGTTACCGACCTCTAGAGCGGAGGTGGCATGACATGTCTAGCCATCGAGTTCCACCCCTGGTGTGTGCCGGTTTAGGCATATTTCACCAGTGTAGGTGTATTTCGGACGTAGGCGGCCTCTAGAGCAGAGGTGCCGTGGTATAGCTCTCGTAGCGATACTACTGGACATACCAGGTTAAACTTCACTTTCCACCACCTTTTCCCATCGGCGCCGGACAGCAACCTTTATTTCCGCATTTACTTCCTTAACCGGGAGGAGCTTCACTCCACGCGCGGCATTTGAAAAGTCAAGCCAGCAGTGACTTAACCACTGGGACAAACCGGTTCATGCATTTCACACGATATGACTGCACTCAGGACGTGGCCGACCTCCAGACCAGAGGTGCCGTGATTTGACTGTTTGCTTCGCTTTATTCTTTCAACCACCTTTTCCGCAGTGATGCTGCGCGGCAACCTCATTTGCAAATTTCTTCATTGGCCGGGAAGAGCACCGCTCCACGCACAGCAGCTGAAGATCTCGCCAACAGCGGCAGATGAGCTACCAAACGTAACACTCATCTACCCTAAGTAACTGGTTTTCAGGCGCCAGATATTCGCCCTCGCCCCTTCTCCTGTCAGTTTAAACAGTTCTGCCACGGGAAGGCCAGGAGCTGGACTTGACTGCCAGAGGCTGTTTGTGGCGCGTTTGCAGTCCTTAGAACCTCTCGGGGCCATAAACAGAGAGTAAGATATCCATATCAATCAATGTAGTGAAGATATTGATCATTAGCATGGTGCAGTAAAGGGAAGACATGAACTAAACCACCAAAAAACTTGTGGTCACTGTCCACCACCTTGTGAACCACCAGAAATTATGTCCCTTAATACAAGAAAAAACTCTTACTGGAAGCATCAATAGAGAAGTGGGATAGGGTGTTGGACAGTTACGAATCTCTGACTCAAATAACTGCACACTCACAGCAACACAGTTTTTCTCCACAGTGTGATCACTGATAAGCCAAACATCGTCATAATGTGTATGCAACCACATTAGGTTGGTGTGCATTCATCTTCAATTTAAGGCATTAGAATTTAGGAAAGAAATTGATCATTACAGAAAAATACAAGGAAATACTTTTCCTTATAATTACAAAACAGCTTAGTTGTCGCGAACAGTAGCAGGTGTGCAGTATAATTACAGTTTATGAACAAGATTGGTATGAAATTATTTTCCTATTTTTTCGAAGACAAATTAAATAAATAGTCAGAACACAGCCTTAAAATCTCAAGCTTGAGGTTGCTTTCCTGATAGAAGGTCCTTGGTTCTATTTCACACTAAGGCCGAAAACATTTTATTCGGGTTCTACATGCACCAGGGAATATTCAGCCTTAAGAAATGGGTACCTGGTGTTTCTGTGTCACTACAAAGACAGCGAGGACTGGTGTAGGCTCTTTACCTCAAAATAATTTAGTGGGTTAGAAACGTGACAGCTCACATCTACGACGTGAACATGTCATGTTTTTTTTTAATTGTTAGCTTCCATAGAAATTTTGTTTCGTTATTTTTTAAAACTTTATAAAGTATACTAATTTCTAGCAAGTTTTAGCTAGCATAATTAGAGTCAACTAAAACGGTAAAACTCTTCTTAGCAGAGAATTATAAATGTCGGGAATATTCTGTATGCGAACATCAAGCTCAGATTCTATAAATCCAGTGTTATGTGTTGTCGAAATACGGAGAACCAATCAGAGAATCCAAAGCAGACTGAGAGGATTTGAAGGAAGATACCGCAGGAAAATTTTAAGAATACACTGGGAAAACGCATGACACGAGGAAATAACCAAACTAACGGGCATTCATAACTTTACTAAAGAGGTCAAAAACAAAGATGGAAATGACTGGACCATTCCATATGCATGTAGAAGAAACAAGACTCCTCTATATCGCCTTGACTTGGACAGCTCAAAGGAAAAGAGAGAGGGGCAGGCCAACGCGGACATGGAGACACACAATACAGGAAGATCTAAAGGAAGCAGGAAAGACATGATTTGAGGTATCTCAGGATAGTCTGGTAAACATTTTTTCATGCATTATACTCAATTCGGAGTACAGAGGATTCTTGAGGATGATGATGATAATAATGATGATGATGATGATGAGGTCATTTCATTCATTCCTTTGCATGTCCCTTGCGGAACTTTGCCTCCCAAACAGCACTCCTGTAGGCTTCTCGGTTGTGCGCAAGATGGCCTGCTGCTGCTGCATCCATTTCCAGATCGTCAGCGATGTCTTGCAGCCATCTTCGTTTCGGTCTTCCGCTTTTTCTTTTTCCCATTATGTATCCTTCCAATACGGTCTTCTCTAAATTATCATGACGTTTAATGTGTCCAAAATATTTAAGTTTTCTCTCTTTAATCCTCTTTACTAGCCAGCCTTCTTCAATATTAAGCTCTTGTAGTATAGATATATTTGTTCTGTTTTGTCTACACGATATTTGGAGAACTCTTCTGTAACATTTACATTCAAAGGCTTTTATGTGTTTCTCAGCTGTTTTGTTAAGTGTCCAGGTCTCACAGGCATATGTTGCGATGGAAAAGATGCATGCCCTTAAAAATCTTATTTTTGTGGTTCTGTCTGCTCCTCTCCACAGATTCTTTATTTGTTTTACTTTCTGAAGAGCAATAGATGTCCTCCTTTTAATTTCCCTCATTGTATCTCCATTATTAGTTAGTAGTGATCCAAGATATTCAAAACTCTCCACTTCTTCCAGTTTTTCCTCATTGATACATATTTCAGTTGCCTTGTTTGTTTTGTCAGTTGTCATCACTTTAGTTTTCTTTGCATTAAGATAGAGGTTCTGCTCTTCGCTGTTCTTGCGGACTGACATAATTAGTTTTTCCATTCCTTCTTGTGTTGTGGACAGCAATACTGTGTCATTAGCATATCTAATCTCTGGTATTTCATAACCTCCAACTGTTATGGCATCGTAATATTCTTTGTCTACATCTTCTCTAACATTCCTCATTATATTTTCAGTATACAAGTTAAATAAGTAGGGTGACAATATGCACCCCTGACGGACCCCTTGTTTTATGTCAAACCAACTTGTTGTTTCACCATTTATTTTTACTGCTGCTTGTTGGTCTAGATACAGCAGTGATGTTAATTGTATCAAATGTGTTGGAAATCCCATTTTTTCCATTATTTCCCAAAATTTCTGGTGTTGTACACAATCAAATGCCTTTGAGTAGCCTATAAAGGATAAATATAGATTCACATTAAACTCCCTGCATTTCTCTATTATTAATCTTAGATTGAATATATGATCACTTGATCCTCTTCCTTGCCTGAAGCCAGCTTGGACCATATTGACTTCTTCTTCTATTTTCTTTCGAAGTCTACCCATTATGATTTTTAACAGAATTTTACTGGCATGACTAATCAGGGCAACAGTTCTGTAGTTGGTGCATAATTTCATTTAAGTTCTGAAAAAATGCTATGTGCACAGATTTCATCAAAAAATTCCATGGCACTGTTTGACGGCGTCACTGTCTCTTGTATATTAATAGTGACATGATGTAAATTCATCAAAACTATAGAAAAACAAGCTGAATTCTTTCCATACTAAATGTTTACTACGAGTTAGAAGAACATTTTGGCCGAAAACCATACGAAATAGCCGCTTGTTGGCAGAAATGTGAATCCTGTGACAGCAAATACTGGGGAAATGCGCTTTCGATGGTTTCACTGCCAAAAATAGTACTAAAATGGACACCACAGGGGAAGAGAAGTAAGGGTAGACCAAAGGAGACATGGAGAAGAACAACAGAGAGGATGTTGAGTAATAGAGGGCTCACCTGGACAAGAGGTTAAAAAAAAGGCTAAGGACAGGCGTTTGCGGAAAGCACATGTGCTATGGGTACTTAAGGTTCAGAGAAAGAGAGAGAGAGAGAGGTATAGAGGAGAATGAGAGAGAGAAAGAGGTAGAGAGAGAGAGAGGTAGAGATAGAGAGAGAGAGAGAGAGATTCTGTCTGAAGATACAAAAGGGCGTAGACAATTAAAAAAAATAGGCAAACGTCTCGTAACCGTTACATTTGAGCTGAAGACTGACTTATTACTAATACCAACTATTGTTCTTCTCTCAAAACACTTCATGAATATAATACAAAGAGAGCGCCATTTAAGAGTTCTTTAAAGAGTTGTTAAAACACTTTCTATCAAGTAAAGTATAATGTTGCTATAATTGCTATGGTAACTTCTGTAAAACCCGTACTAGTAGAGTTAAATGGGTGTTTTTAGTGCAGTTTTACGGTAACAAGTAGGGAGATGAAAGAAAGAAAGAAGAACGATTAGCTCAATTGAATTATTTGTGAAAGACAACAATACGGCCTGGTTATATAAGGATACATCTATTCTCTTGTTCATTTCCCATGTTCTCTTCACTTTTTCTACTAGATTTCCTCATCTGTTCTGTGAGATACAAATATCAACACTGCTGCTTCACTACTCTTCCACCAGCCTCTTTCTTCCTTCTCCCTGCTCTAGTCTCCAGCTGGCCTTGTTTGGTGTTTAACTGCATTTCTAACTCCTCCTAGTTCCTATTCCACAGGCAGCCATTGTCTGCTCAGAATCCTCAGACAGAGTGAGAGACACAGCAAAAGAGTTGAGGTCCCACCTAAATACTTCATAGGTGCTGGTACGACATCAAATATTGAAATCAGGGACATTCCCTTACCATCACTGCTAGATGGTAAAAATGATTGGGAAGTGTCAGCGGACCTTCCAGAAAGACGAGAATACCCGACTGCCATCAAGAACACAGGAATGCGACCGGACATTGTAGTGTACTCCACAGAAAAACAGGAATTAATAATGATCGAGCTTACGGTCCCATACGAAACTAAAATAGAGGAGCAGCATTTATTCAAATTGGAGAAGTACAGTGATCTGGTCAAGCAACTGAGGCAGGTGGCAGGCTTCAGGGCAAAAGTGATAGCTGTAGAAGTGGGAGAAGAAGGATTCGTAGCAACATCAGCATATGACCTATGTAAGCAACTGGGCATAAAGGGACAAGCAAGAGCAAGGGCATTGAGAAGCCTTTCAGAAACAGCAGAAAAGGCCTCATGCTGGCTGTGGAGTATGCGAAACAAGCATTGGGAACATAAGTAATTTCATTTGCCACAACCAATACCAGTCCTCCATAGCTAAATCGTTAAAGACGCGTGGCAACTGGAAGATCATGGGTTCGATCCCGGAAAAAAGCAACAACTCACAAGACCTCTGGGAGTCATGACCCAGAGGGGCCCACCCCCCTTAGAGTGTCAGGAATTTAAAGGGCCGAAACACTTGTCTGAGGGGGGCGGGTACCTCCTCTGATGATCTGAAGGAGTTGTTGTTGTTCCGCTCTCTACGGTAGATAGTTTCCTGCATATGAGAGGAATATAGTCCATATCACATATATGGATGCATTTAAAAGGTGAGCAGCTAAATAAGAGAGGCTTTTTTTTAAACATGTCAAGAAAAAGAGAAAGAGAGAAAGAAAGAAAGAAAGAGAGAGAGAGAGAGAGAGAATGAATGAATGAATGAATAATCTTTATTTTTCAAGGGTAAAGAATTGGGCACGCAGGCCCGTCTTACATTCTGCCCTTCATCACTCCATCTTTCATTCTTCCCACACACTTGATTTAGTACAAAAATACAAATTAAATTAGTAAAAACATATCAAAAGAGTGTAAGATTTAACTACTACATTCAAGGTAAAAGAAAAGAAGTAATTAACCTAATAAAATAGCACTCACGCACACATACACACGCAGACATATACATAAATAAAAATACATTGTAAATACAGATCTTCTAACATATGTGTTTTTAAACACACATTAAAATAATTTCTAACAATATCTAACAAGTTGCTTTTCTAACTATGTCACTGAAGTATTTGATGATTTACGAGCCATGTGTTGACAGAGAGAGAGAGAGAGAGAGAGAGAGAGAGAGAGAGAGAGAGAGAGATGAAGCTGATGGGTTATAAGTTTCTGTGCGTATTTTTATTTGTTTGCTAAGTTTTTACAATAAAGCGAATTTTGCCGAAATATTGCGGTGTTATTGTATCTACTCCATATTGCTAACGTTTCTTTCTTCTTTCATTTCTCTCCCTTCCTGTTTTCATAAAACTGCACCATACACCTCCGTCTATCTCTGTGACATAGCTATGAATGTTTCCTGTGGTGTAATTCTAGATTTGTATGTGCCTTTGTTTCTTCATCAAATACGATATAAGTCTACACGTGGTAGCTCCTTCAGTAGTATATTTACAACCGTAAACAATGAAATTCACTTGGACTGTCTATGGAGAGCTGCTGTTTAGCTCCACTCTCACTTACCTCAAACTTGACCCAATCTTTATGTGCTACCCTTGATACTTATTACGTCATGTTAACCGTGTTATTCATCTATTTCAGTGGCTTTCATTTCTCTCACACAATACTTTTATATGTTCAAACTCAAATACTCACTTGTACAAACTAGGTCTTGTTATATTGTATGTTTCCATGGTTATAATTCTTGGACTTGTTTCTTCTACACTTTTCAAGTGGACTCGATCAATAACTCCATTAATCACATGCACATGGTATATGAGTGGTTTCTGAAATACATATTATTCAGATTTCGTGGAACAAATGCGAGTTTTAAAATTCTGCTAGTCGGGCAGATGGATGTTGAGCACATACATATAACACAAAACAAACACAAACATGGAGGAAAGTGAAGAGAAAAGTAATTAAACCACCTCACCAAAAATAATTGAAGTATTTAGGTCAATTTCAAAATCTAAAAGTTAAAATACCATTAATTTGTCTCAGCTTGAGACTGGTCACTGTACGAACTTTTAGAACTTGCTTCTAATCACTTCCTGCCTGCAGGTGTAAAGCTCTTAAGGTTGAGAGAAATAGTCAATTCAGAGGCGATCACTAAAACTTACAAGCATTCTCTTTCAAGATGCAAGTTACCTATAGTCTAGAAACTCTACACACAGTGACATAAGAACTTGATGTAAGAACTAACAGATATTTTAGACTGAGTGAAGAACACAGTGAACTGTAGGAGAGAAGATTAGCCTATTCTCTTTTAATTTCCATCATTGTATCTCCATTATTAATTAGTTACGATCAAAGATATTCAAAATCTCCACCTATATCAAGTTTCCCTCATTGATAAACATTTCAGCTGCCTTATTTGTTTCATCAGTTGCCATCAATTTAGTTTTATTCGCATTAAGATAGATGTTTTGCTTTCACTATTCTTACGGACTGACATAATTCTTTTTTTCCGTTTCTTGTTTGTGTTATGGACAGTAATAATGTGTCATCAGCAAATCTAATCTCTGGTATTTCAAAACCTCCAATTGTTATGGTATCGTAATATTATTTTTATGCATATTCTGTACCATTCTTCATAATATTTTCAATATACACGTTAAATAAGTAAGACGAGAGAATGCAACCCTGACGGACACCTTGTTTTATGTCAAAACAAGTTGTTATTTCACCATTTGTTCTTATTGATGTCTGTTGGTCTAGATACAGCAGTGATATTATTTGTATCACATATTTTGGAAATCCAATTTTTTCTATAATTCCTAAAGTTTCTGGTATGTACACAGACAAATGCCTTTGAATAATCTATAAAAGAGAAATGTATATTCAAATTAAATTCTCTGCATTTCTCTAATATTAATCTTATATTGTAAATACAATCTTTTGGTTCTTTTCCTTCTGGACCATATTGAATTCTTCTTCTATTTTTTTACGAAATCTACTCATTATGATTTTAATATAATTTCAGTGGCATGACTGACCAGTCAATGGTTATGTAGTTTGTGTACAATTTCAAGTTACCCTTTTTTGGCAGTGATATGAATACATAACTTTTCCATTCTTTGGCCCAAATACCTAACTGTTATACATTTTTACATAGTGCATGATAGATTGTTGCACATTCTTTTCCTCCTGCTTAAGTAAGTTCAGCTGTTGTCTCATCACACTCTGATGATTTACTATTTTTCAGATTCCTTATTTCCCATAAAACTTCTTCTGTTGTCATGTCTTGTTCTCTCTCCTCCAATAATAGTTCACACTGTTTATGTCTGCTTTCACAGTCAGTTATATCATAAATTCCTCTGGAATATCACCCCATTTTTCTAGAATTTCCTGTGTCTCTATCAATGTCTTCCCCATCTTGTCACAAATTAATGTTATCTTTGGTGTAACATTTCTTTAAATATTTCACTATCTCTTCCTCAGTTATATGCCATCATCATCATCATCATCATCAGGTGCTGTGCAAATTAGCGTTGGCTATTATGCTTCTCCAGAGTACACGATCTTTCAGGCAGTCAATCAGCTCAGTCGATGATCTCTTCTACATCATATCATCAGATTGTCCAGTATCATTTCTGTCGATCTTCCTTTGGATCTTCCTCCCTCTGTATTTCCTGATGTTACAATATTTTCAAACCCCACTCTTCTCATAGCATTCTCCATGAACGTACGTTGTCTCGCTCTTTTTTTTATTTTGACAAGATTTGTTTCTATCCTCAAGTTCAA
Source organism: Achatina immaculata (assembly GCA_009760885.1). Lineage (NCBI taxonomy): Eukaryota > Metazoa > Mollusca > Gastropoda > Stylommatophora > Achatinidae > Lissachatina > Lissachatina immaculata. The sequence goes on from CM019695.1 coordinate 47,494,849, forward strand.
GGTGGTCAGCTGGTTTTTAATAATTGCACTGTTGATAATATTTATGATATGAATCAAACTAGGACGGACATTTATTTGATTATGTTGATAATAACATTAGGCGATGATACAATGATGAAGAATCTTATTTTCCTTATTGGGGTTTCTCATTTTATCAAATTCTTAATTGATAAAGTGAGACACACAGAACTTATAAGAATGCTGGAAAACATCAAGAGAGATAGAAAAGATCTGAAACTTACGAAAACCATATATTGGCAGCAATCAGCAGCACTGGGTCAACCCCGGGCTATTTTTGTTGTGTACCAGGAAAAACCCCACTACTGGGATTGAACCCGGTATCACCGGATTAGCAAACCGACAGCATTGAGGGTTGAGAACCAGATAGGAACATTGCAGGATACTAACTTTGGAGTGAGACAAGGATGTGTTCTATCTCCTGACCTCTTCTCCTTGTACAGCGAAAATATAATGATAAATATAAAGAACAAGCCAGGAATACCATTTGGCAGGTACAACGTTAACATCGTAAGATAGCAGACGACAGTGTTCTGATTGCTAAAATAAAGGGGAGCTACAGGCTCTTCTGGAAGTCGTGGTTCGTGAAAGTAAAAATAAAGTTCTCAGCCTGAACAAAAAGAAGAACGAAGTGAAGGTCATCACAAAGTAAAGAATACCACCAAAATGTAACATTACCATCGATGACACAGAACTGAAACAAGTTGATGGATTCAAGTACTTAGGAACGATTATAACAACTGATGGAAAATGTCACAATGAAATAACAAGCAGACGTTCTTAGGCCAAATAAGCATTCCAGAGAAGACTCATCTTAAGCAACAGTTCTATATCAATGGAAAGAAGATTTCCGAATACTTAAATGTTACATCGAGCCAATTTTGTTTTATAGGCGTGATGTATGGTCTATGAATAAGAGAGTACAGCGAGAAATGGAGGCCATGGAAATGTGGTTTATATGATGGATTTTGAAGTTACCATGGGCAACGAAGAAAACCAATGAAAAAGTATTAAGAGAGGCTAGAGTTAAAAAGCCAATTATAGCAGAGATCGGAGGCAGACAAGAGGGATTTATAGGACACTTCATGAGAAGAGGAAAATTGAAACACTATGTAAACTGGAAAAATTAAGGGAACAAGAGACGGAGGAATACAGAGAGAGAAGTTGCTGGATGGGCTGTCAGTGTGGTTAGAAAGAACGTCACCAGCAGATCTCATAATCAACGCATAAGACAGGGAATTGTGCAGAGAAATGATCGCCTACACCACGCAACGTTGCACTTAGATTATATTAGAGTATTAGTGTGTAATGTGTTGATGGACTCATAGTAAGTGTAATCGTGAATCAACATGTATCTATGAAAATATCAAACAGTACATAGACAATATAAACTTTAAAAATATTCCTACACTGGCAACAGGCAGATAGACCGATATATAGTCAAAGAGAACATTACTTAAGTTAAAATCCAGAATACCTAAAGGCTAGGCTAAAAAGACAGGCAGAGAATAACTATAAGCTAGACTAAAATGACAGGCAGAGAATAACTATAAGCTAGACTAAAATGACAGGCAGAGAATAACTATAAGCTAGACTAAAAAGACAGGCAGAGAATAACTATAAGCTAGAATAAAATACAGATAGAGAATAACTATAAGCTAGAAGAGAAAAACTATATGCTAGACAAAAAAGACAGGCATAGAATAACTATAAACTACACTAAAAAGACAGGCAGAGAATAACTACAAGCTAGAATAAAACGGCAATCAGAGAAGTATACAGATAGACAAGTAAAAGATGCACAGACAGACAAATATATAGATACATAGATACATAATACATACATACATGCATACATACATACATGCATACATACATACATACATACATAGATATACTTACTGAACCTAAAGCCTTAACAAGAACAGGAATATGTATGCATAGAACTAAATCATGTCCATAGTTTGGTCCTGCGCCCTGAGCTGAGTCGCTATAGTTACCGTTGAGCATATAAAACATTGTCGCTTCAGTCTCGGTAATCCCTGAACAAGAAAGTATAAACCTGTTTTGATGCAGTATTCATTAAAGTAAGAAGCAACAAAACTTACTCACAGAAAAGTGACAGTATTTATGGTGGTTGTAAAAGGCAAACGGGTCATCGAGGACTTATGTGAGATGGATAGGTTCTTTGTTAGCAAAGTAATATATGACACGTAAGTGACTGTAGAACTGTGTAGCATCGCGGAGTACAAAATACCCACTACACCGAGGGCGGATACGAATCATTTAAATGGCCCAAACCACAGAAGAAAATCTGATTTTCTGGTAACAGCCAGCAAACAATGTCACGCAGATGACACAAGCTGCCTGGTGCTTGAGAAACGCAACATTCAGGACTGTGGGACACTGGAACCACACGTTTGGAAATCGTTATTCAGATACATACAAGATTCTCCTTTTCCACAATTATTATCCCTCTCAACTAAGCTTTCATGTGATGGATCCAGCTATCACACATCACTTGTCTCTATGCTCCAGAATGTGTATTTCTGTACATTTCCGAACATTTCCGAACGAGCACATTTTTAACGTAGCAACGAGCGCATTTCTGAACGTATGTCAAAAATAAAAAGTAAAAGTAAGTAAAAATGCGTAATATTATATCAAGGCATTTCTAACTTGACGACGAACAATCTACATATCCGTTCAAGCTCAGTGCCCTATTCATTTTGCGATTTTTAATAGGATTCATGTGAATCTATACCTTATCTCTTCTCTCTAATTCTTCATCATGTATTTGTTTGCATGGTTAAGGATCACGCCGAAACCTCACTACTTTGTAGTCGTTATATAATAAAGCTGCTCCTATCATATCTTTTTGCTGGGCCAACTTTCAAGTGTTAACTCTTTCACTGTAAAACAACGCGACCAGTGTTGGTAGATCTTGCACAACTGGACAAGTCAATGCTCAGAAAATGATATTGTGCTTAATGTGACATGTTAGAATGTTAAGTTCATGTTGTAATCTGATTATACTGATACGACATCATCATGGGACGTCTGTTTATTGATTATTTTCCTGTCTTCTACGTCAAATATAATATCAGTTGTAAGATGTGAACGTTTTCTCTGGGCTGTCCATAAACTGTCAATCTAATGGTGTTTTGTTGGCAATTGCTTATGAAACTGCCAAGCTAACTATGTGTCTATACCAGTATATTAGTAGATTTGTAAGAGTAAGCTGGATATTTTTTAATCAAAGGGAAATAATCACGTTTAAAAAGTTGGTTAGGTAATTATACAATCCCTTTAATTTCTTGAGAAATCTTTGGACTTAAATAAGATCTATTGTTATAACACTCAGGTCGTGTTTTTACTGGAAAAGTTGGATCTAACACTGGATTTTGTTGAATGAGAAGTATGTTTATGGGCACAGCAGAAAAATATAAGTAACAGAGATGATTTTTATGAAGATGTTCTTTCGGTGAAAACTAAAGGTCATAACAACATATAACTTCATGTGAATTGAGTTTTTTCATAATGGAACATTCTAGAAATCTGGGGAGATTTTATAGAGACTATTTAAGGGTCAAGAAGACTTTACACATGGGCATCGCCTAATGGGAAAACCAGGAATCAAATATATTTTATTTTAGTGTAAAGAAGGTGGACATCAAGTATAACATCAGCAAAAAAATTTATCAAGCGCTGATTGTGATACGGACCATGAGTTATTAATAGCAGACATGAAGATAAAGATACAAAGACAGTTACGGGATCAAGACCACTCCGCTTTGATCTTACAAAAATACCAGAACAATACGGTATAGAAGTGAAGAACCGTTTCGAAATCTTGATGGTTGTACATGAGGAGATGACACCAGATGAATTGGCCACGCAAACCAGAGATGTCTTAATAACAACATCTAAAGACAAGGTTCCAGTAGAGAAAACACAAAAGAATGGATGGATTACAGCAGGTACACTGAAACTGATAAAACAAAGTAGAGAAATGAAGACGCAATGGAAAGTGACACACAGTAAAGAGGAATATACATCTTTTACAAATGAAGCATAAGAAAAGACAAAAAGCAATACATACATGATTGTTGTGAGGACATCAGAAGTGTGGAATATATAGTGAAATGTTTAAAGAAATGAAGACATTGACAAGAAATGCCATACCTAAGCCAAATGAAATGTGTGACGAGATGGGAAATACCCTGACAGAGACAGAGGAAATTCTAGAAAGATGGAAGGAATATTGCAGAGAATGTATGACATAACTGACTGTGAACGCAGAAACCAATAGCGTGAATTATTATTGGAGGAGAAAGAACTCGAACCGACAATATAATACATTTTATATGAATAAAGAATCTGAAAAATGGAAAATCACAAGGATGTGATGAGATAACAGCTGAACATATTAAAGCAGGAGGAAAGGAATGTGCAACAATTTGTCATGCACTATGTAAAAAAATATGGCATTCAGGTACTTGGCCAAAAGAATGGAAAAGAACTGTATTCATACCACTGCCAAAAAAGGGTAACCTGAAAGTATGCACAAACTACAGAACTGTTGCCCTGATTAGTCATGCAACTAAAATTCTGTTAAAAAATCATAATGAGTAGACTAATTGGTAGTAAATGGGTAGATTAATATGAGAAATGCAGAGAGTTTAATGTGAATCTATATTCATCCTTTACAGACTATTAAAAGTTATCGAATTGTGTACAACATGAGAAACTGTTGAAAATAATTGAAATAATATGATTTCCAACAAATTTGATACGATCAACATCACTTTTGTATCTAGATCAACAAGCAGCAGTAATAATAAATGGTGAAACAACAACTTGGTTTGACATAAAACAATGGGTCCGTCAGGTGTGCATATTTTCGCCTTACTTATTTAAGCTATATATTGAAATTTAATGAGGAATGTTAAAGAAGATGTAGACAAATAATTTTACGATGTCATAACAATTGGAGATTATGAAATACCAGAGATTAGATATGCTGATGACACAGTATTACTGTTCACAACACTAAAATTATGTCGGTCGGTAAGAACAGCGAAGAGCAAAATCTCTATCTTAATGCAAAGAAATCTAAATTGATGACAACTGACAAAAGAAAATATGTATCAATGATGAAAAACTGGAAGAAGTGGAGAGTTTTTGAACGTATTGGATCACTACTAACTAGTAATGGATATCCAATGAGAGAAATTAAAAGGAAGACATATATCACTCTTCAGAAATTAAAACAAATAAAGAATCTGTGTAGAGGAACAGCTAGAAAAAAAAAAATAATACTATTTTAAAGGTATGCATCTTTCCCATTGCAACATATGCCTGTAAGACCTGGACACTTAACAAACAGCTGAGAAACGCATAAATGCCTTTTAATGTAAATGCTACAGAAGAGTTCTTCAAATATCATGGACAGAACAAGGAACAAATATATCCATACTACAAGAACGTAATATTGAAGAAGGGTGGCTAGTAAATAGAATTAATTAAAAAAAACTAAAATAGTTTGTATACATTAAACATCATTATAATCTAGAGAAGACCGTCTTGGAAGAGTACATAGTGGGAAAAACAGAAAGAGAGGAAGACCGAGACAAACATGGCCGCAAGACATCATTGATGATCTGCAAATGGATGCATAAGTAGCAGGCTATCATTCTCAATACCGAGAGACTTACAGAAATGCTGAATGAATGAATGAGTTAAGGTCAGAAATGATAACTAGATTTTAGGTTAGATTAGAGTTTAGTCAGTTCAGTCAGTTCCTGTTTTGTGAGATGATGTACTACTTTTTTTTAGTGAGATGTAGTCTTGAGTTATGCTTCAATATGTGTTGAGATGGACTGGTTAAATATATTTTCAAAATGCTCCTTTAGTTTTTGTAATTTGTAGCTAATCTGTTACAGAACTTGACAAATGTATCGTACAGTGTAGTATTGTTTAAGACAGGCAGTTGTTATTGCCATATGTAGAAGTTAGTCTGTGTTGATATTTGGAGTTCATTACGTTGTGAGATATTTTCGGTAATCTTGTGAATATGTATCATTTGTTTGATAGTGGTTTCTTCCTTTATGGCTTAATCTCGCCAGGAATCTTGTGTTTATAGTCTTGGTAATCCATGTGGCTTCATCTCATTTTCCATCAGTTTCAACAATAATGTTCGCCATTCACTAAATGTACTCTATGTGTACTTATTAGTTTGAGTCTTATTGACTTGATGACATTGTCTTCTCTTAATTATGTTGAGCTATTGGAAGTCTAGTTGATGTTTTCAGTTGTGACTCTGGTGTTTTCGTTGTAGTAGTAGCGAGTCTGGGTATTATTGTTGTGTCACTGAGGAAATACTATAATGACAATCTTGTCCATTGGTTAAAAATCAGTCGAAGAAAAATATTTCAGGCAACAGCAACAAAAAGGATAGAATAACATGCACAGTATAACTCCACTACTTCTTTGTGAGCAATTATATATGTGATTACATCCCACGTGTTCTTGCAAGTCTAGCTGAATCCCAGATAAGCTAGCAGAGTAGACATCCTAGTATAGAAACATGGGTCTTATAAGCAAACAAGAAAAAGTTAAAGTCTTCATTAGGTAAGGTGACCATACGTCCCGCTTTAGACATGACAGTCCCGCTTGTTTAGATTGCTGTCCTGCCCCCGCCGAAAGTCTTGGCGGGACCTTTTAAGCCTCCTAAATTTAAAGTTTAATTAAATCTGTAAACAAAAAAATCCATTAATTTTGAAATGGCACATGACATAATTTATCAGAAGTATTTATTATTATATTTTTAACTTGATACATATTTCTGGTACACATTAATTTGTTGCATCAGAAATTGATCTTCACTTGCTGTAAAAATGTTGAACCAACTGGAGTATAGTTATCTTACTCATAACTAAATTAACCAAACAGACTATAGTTATCTCCTCATAACTAAATTAACAAACCAGAGTATAGTTATCTTCCTCATAACTAAATTAGCCAACATAGTATAGTTATCTTCCTCATGATTAAATTAACCAATCGCAGATTTAGTGGAAAAGTTTGAGGGTGTAAAATGTTTAAGCTGGGGTCAGTTTTGTATCGACAGAACGACTCAGAGGGTGGTTTGAATTTGTATCATGCTAATTAGTTGTGCAGTACTTATTTAGTTATTAAGTAAGGCGCATTCAATTGTATTTCTTTTACTAACTTACCAACTGAACTAACGGAATTTTCGGCCCCTGTTTTAACCCCGACGATGTCTAAGCGAGCGTGTAAATTGAATCAACAATTAGAGAGTGAAAAAGTCAAGAACCGACAATGTTGTTATACGTGATACTTGCAAATTTGAATTTTCACTTTCACACAGTGGCAGATCGGATATCACAAAACATCTCAAGGGTGATCGATATAAGGTAAATGTGTCACCAGCACAATCCGCACTGTCCCGTAACAAACTATTTCCGACCAGCTCATTGTCCATGCAAAACGCCATTAGATTGTCTCCTGCCTCATTTCTATGTCCCATGCTAAATTTCCCTACAGCATGTCCTTCACCTTCTGCTCTTTCTGTACTAATCTTTGCATTAAAATCCCCCATTATTAATAAAATAGCATTTTTCCGTTTCTGGTTTATCGTCGTTTGCAGTGTGTTATAGAATTCTTCTACTTCGTCTTCTTCTGCTGCGGATGTAGGTGCATGTATCTGGATGATTGTTACATTTCTAGGAGTGTATGCAGGAAACTCTCTACTGTATAGAGTGCAACAATAACACAATTCCTTTAAGAGTGCCCTTTTGGCCAAATAAAAAGCCACTCCATTCTTTCCTTCTAATTCTCCACCAGAGTGTATAAAGATATTATCAGTCTCGCTCTTGAAATGTCCTGATCCTTTCCATCGATGTTCACATATTCAGAAAATGTGTATCCCCGTTCTTTTCATCTCGTAACGTATATATTATATGGTATTTCCCTTATACATAGTTCTTACATTCCATGATCTCACTCTTATTTTTCTTTTTAGTTTGATGCAGGGTTTTCCTTAGTAACACCGTCAGGATTTTGCCTTCATCACAATTACTAGTACTGACCTCTGCCTCACACTCTTCCCCAGTGTTAAAATTAGATCTATCTGGCCAGGGGACTCACCACATGATCTTTATTTCCTATTTGACTTTCCATGTTGCTATTTCGGTTTCTTGGTATGTTTCCAGAAGGTAGTTTACCATTGCTTTCCTTCCGGGCAGTGACTGTACTAGTCAGTGATCATAGCCATTCTCCCTACATTGAGATCATCTGCCTACCATCATAGAATGGTGACCATAACCAACATTATCTGCCGGCTAGTCTCCCATTCCATCCACCACCTGCTCCCATGGCTTCACGTCACCTTGATCCAGGGACTATAGGGTACTCTACATTTCTCAAGGGTGTCCCGTAGACTGACGGAGGTAAGGAGGTGTCTTACTTCTCCTTTATGTTGAAACAGTTGTTGTTAAAATATATTCCTACTTTTATATTTACATTGTTAGTGTGGAAGAAATTAAGGAATTCTTTTTCTCGGCGACTATAACTAATGCCAGCCTGGGAGAGAATCATTCTAATTTTTATGTCTCCACAGATGTGCCCTGAGCTGTGGCTCTTCTTTGTTCACAAAATATCTGCCATTTTTCATGCTGCTGTCCCAACATTTCAGGAACGAACAGTTTCATCTCTGGAAGTGTTGTCTTCAGCTGACGATCTCCATCAAAAATGAAGAGAAAGAAGCAGAACCAAACGAGGAGAAAATCCATAGTCGCTGTATAGAAAACTTGGCTCTCGTCAGAAAAAAAAAAGATTTGATGAATATTATCACCAATTTTCATGACAGTTATGTTGAATATCTACAGCAAAAGAGTGAACCAATTTCAGTATTTTAGTGACTTCAGTTGGGTGGCTTTAAGACAGGTGTTCACACAAAGCTCAACCTCTTTAATTCAGAATTTCCAGATCTTGAAATCAATGACAAAGACTGCTTCATGAAATCAAAAATGTTTGTAGATTTTGCTTCGGCAGATACAGTTTCAGACTGGAACTCCAAACAAGCAAAAACTGACTTCCAGTGGGTGGAAGTGTTTTACTGTTTACAAGTTAACTCTGTTGCGTTGTGCTGAATTACACAAAATATCGAATTTATTCTCTGCCTGTCTGGGACTAACGCACCAACTGAAAGAATCTTCTCCTACAAGAATACGATATGGACAAGACAGAAAACGCAACTTAGCCTTCAAATATTGAAAGCGATGCTTATGGTTAAATGCAGCTTTGAGGGCGCAGGAAACCCAGGCCAGAAACTCCACGACACGCTCATGCAGCGCCCAGATCTACTAAGAAAAATACATTCCTCACAGAAATATTGCGCCGCAACTTCAGAGGAGCCAGTACCAAGTACATCATCTGCTGCAGAGGAGCCAGTACCAAGTACATCATCTGCTGCAGAGCAGCTGTAATGACTACTAATTACTGTTACTGTCACGATAAGCTACGTCTCCTTTATGTTTAGCTTTTTAAGTGTTCTTTTATGTGAACTATAAACAAAACACGAGCTATGGACGGAAAAATTACTGGAGATAGCGTGGATTGCAAAAGACTTTCTACAGTTTCAGTTTGGCATATACAGTAAAGGTTAAAGAGCAAAATTTTAGTGGGCAGTGCCCCTCTTTTGTTTGAGAAAAATATTGCCACCTTATCATTAGATAAACAGCAACAGTTTAGAATATACAAATAAATAAAAAATTGGTAATAACTGTTCAGTAAAAAGAACAAGATTATCTCAAGCAATATAAAGTAATATCTTGACTTGGCTTACAAATTATTTTCTCTTGCAACAACAACCGCGTATTCATTCCAAACACAAGTGCATTAAAAAAAAAAACCGATCTGACAAAATTCAGAATTTACAGCTGTTTCTCTTGACACATGTTTCCATGACAATATTTGATATCTTTGCATTAATCAATGGATTACGTTTTATTTTAAACCATGAGAATAATCAAAGCAGCAGTTGGAGGTTATTTGGATTTTACGAAGAGTGTTGTTTTCTTTCTGTATATGAAATTTTAACAGTAAAATAACTACATATATGGATATGTGTACCTGCTAGTATTACTAAATACTACTAAAATTACTAAATAGTAAAGTTAAGTTGCTGTTACAATCTTGTTATATGTGAAAATGTTCATTCTAAATATAACCTTATCACCTTTACCTAAATTTGACACAACAGCAGAATGAGACAAATTCATTTTATACACATGAGCTTATTACATGGAAAATGATAGTCTACGATATATGAACAACATCAGGAGATGAACTATCAGCTTGTTAGCCAACGTCTACGATGAAAGTAATATTAAACAACGGATTGTATGCAGGTAATTTTCATGGCAAGTTTATGTGAATTTACTCAGTTTAACACATATAAAATCTCAGCTCAGCTAAACAGAGCTTAAATGAAACAATGAAAAAAAGCATAATTCACATTCAGATAAAGCTGTTTTTCAAATCAAATACATGTTTGGTACACATTAAGACATATAATTGGCAAGACGTACAAAGTAATGCGAAATAAGACTAGTGGGAAATATTACCCTCATACAGAAAATAGACAAGGAAACGATTATTTATTAAGATCACATCAGTGACGAGAATAGGTCAAATGCATTCACAGGAACAAGTACGTTCCTTCTTAAGACGATGTGCAACCCAAGGTGGTTCAGCTAAGCCGTTGTCAGACATGTAATTATAGGTTTAATGTTACCTGTCTTTCATTAATTCGTTCGCGTTTTAGACATTTCTGTCCTCAGAAAAGAATGAGAGAAACACATTTTTTTAAATTTTGCGATCTGAATCTCAGATCACTTCAACTTGCTTCTTCCGTCTTAGCTCAGAATAAATTGATTTTTGATGGGCAAATATTAAAGTAGAAATACCACATTGTTCCTCGGGGAATATTTGTCCTACCATTTATCTGCAAAGCTGCTTTATTATCTCTGTGATTCTCATTTATCATCAGTTACTTTCTCTCTCCTTCTTCATCACTGTCCTTAACTGTACTTCTTAAATAATTCTCAATCCTAGAATAAAACGTATCTTACTTTCAGCGGTGAGCTGTCCTACCAGGACATAGAATAGTAGACTCTTCAGAAACCACATCTTTCCAAACATCACGAGAGATGGTGTAGAACTTGTTATGCTGGTGAAATGAGCTGCCATTTATACTGTTAATCTTGTATTTATTACTGTATTAATAATAAAAAGTTATATTATATAAAGCAGATCAAAGGAACATTTTATCTATAAAATTACCACCCTGAATTGAAAGGCGCTTACTGTTAATCTATTTGTCAAATGCATACGAAATGTAATATTGCCTTTCATTCAAGTTTTCTAATTTGTGACACCTGGTTTCAAAGCCATGTTAGATGACCATGTTTTGTATGGTGATTTCTATTCATAATATTTCATGTTATGCATTAAACACGTATTCGTTCACAGTTAACAGGTGCACCGACCTACGCTAAGATAGTTTTTGTGCACTACCTTTTTACCTAAGCACGTGTAATAGGTATTAGTATTACAATGTATTGCATCTACTATACAATGTGTGTGTGTGTGATGGCGTTTACACACCCAATGAACAAATAATTGACTCATGAACACTTTAAGTCACATTTACAGACGTCACTAATTACAGAGCAGATTTACTTTACTGCTACACAAGTGACACAACAGACGTAACATTGATAAACTCATTGCAACTTCGAAAACCCAGAACATATAACCACTACATTTCGTACACGACATAAACATTTTACATAAATACAGCACATCTCATCACCTCAGTTCTGACACTCAACACAGGTTCATATAGCGCAGGGTTTAAGCAGTTTCAAAAGAGAAAAAACATTTTTTAATGATGAACCCCCGTTTGAAAGTCAGTGTTTTAAATGAGTTTGGACTAAAAAAAACCGATGAAATATTACCAGGAATAAAAAAAAAAAACTATCTTGGCTATTAACATCGCTATGGGGCATGCACATTTAGACAACAATGAAAAAGCATGCCATCTTCATGTATTCCAAAAACTACAACTTAAGCTCTCAATCTAGAATCACAAACATTGTCCGAAGGGAGACAATCAAATCTCATGTTCTACATGACAAAACAACTACAACAACATGTTGCCCTAAAAAGGACACATTGATCACAACTTATGTTGATTGATGTATTTGATGTAACTGATCACCATTTATGTCCTAAAAAGGACGACCAATAATAAAAACTTACATTGTGAAATAAACTAAAACATCTTCTCACTTCAACATCTAGAACAAAACTCTCTTTTTCATGCATTCAGCCACTCAGAATACGTGACTGAGCTCTGCGGTCAGAAAACGAATATACATTTGTCACGTGCTCGCTTAAACAAGGGGGTACGGTCTCAGCTGTTTGACCACAACAACAATGTTTCTAACCCACCATCTGTAACAGAATAAACATTCTCTTACAGTATAGCGAGAGGATGTCAAGGGACTGAACTCACTGATCTTATGTGTACACAAGGTCTCCCTCAATGAAGTAATTTTTACGAAATGTTAAAACTATATATTTCTAATTTATTTCTTTTTATAACGGTGTAGAAAATGATAGCTCCCAAATGAGAGGTAATTTGAAATTAAAATTATGCAACAGTTCAGTCTAAATATTTAATCTAAGGTATATATGATAAAACAAATAAAATGATATTAAGTTTTTACTACATATATTATATTACAGTCTTACATCTTACACACTTCCCGTGCAGTTAAACGTAACATAGGGCTCGTATAGTTGTTTACGAGCTTACCTGTTTCCGGCTAGTATTTCAACTTCATCTAGGGATATTATAACCACTAAACTGGCTTCTCTTAACAATGTCCTCTTTAGAGTTTCACGTGGTCGACCTCTTCTTCTTCGGACTGTTGTGCTCCACTTGATAGCTTGTTTTGGGATTCTCTGATTGTTTCTTCTCATCACATGGCCTACAAATGTCCATATTCTTTTTTCTGATCACCCATGGAATAGGTTGTTGTTTCCTGATCTGGTTTATCTTTGTGTTGTTCTTACATTTGTTCCACTTTATACCATGCCGATAAAAGGTTTTTTATTAGATCATTCAAGGCATTTTCTTAGTTTCTCCAAGGCCTTTTATTAGCTGCTTCAAGTGTTTTTTTTTATATGATCCTGCAAGGTTTTTTATTAGATCTTTCAAGATTTTTTATTAGCTGCTCCAAAAGTTTCTCATTAGTTCCTTCAATGTTTTTTTCACATCCTTCAAGGCTTTTTATTGACTTTTCCAATGGTTTTTTATTAGATTATTCAAGTTTTTTAATCATGTTCTCCAAGGCTTTTTATATAGCTGCTCCAAGGGTTTTTTTTATTAGATCCTTCAAGGTCTTTTTATTAGATGCTTCAAGGTTTATTAAGAGGTCCTTCAAGGTTTTTTATTAGATGCTCCAATTTTGTTTTTATTAGATCATTCAAGGTTTTTTATTAGATGCTCCAATTTTGTTTTTATTAGATCATTCAAGGTTTTTTATTAGATGCTCCAATTTTGTTTTTATTAGATCCTTCAGGGTTTTTTATTAGATGCTCCAATTTTGTTTTTATTAGATCATTCAAGGTTTTTTATTAGATGCTCCAATTTTGTTTTTATTAGATCCTTCAAGATTTTTTATTAGATGCTCCAATTTTGTTTTTATTAGATCATTCAAGGTTTTTTATTAGATGCTCCAATTTTGTTTTTATTAGATCCTTCAAGATTTTTTATTAGATGCTCCAATTTTGTTTTTATTAGATCCTTCAAGTTTTTTTATTAGATGCTCCAATTTTGTTTTTATTAGATCCTTCAAGGTTTTTATTAGCTGCTCCAAGGGTTTTTATTTAGATACTTCAATATTTTTTATTAGATTCTTAAAAGTTTTTTTATTACATCCTTCAAGGTTTTTTTCATTAGGTCCTTCAAGGTTTTTATTAGATCCTTCAAGTTGTTTTATTAGATCCTTCAAGGTTTTTTTATTAGCTGCTCCAAGGTATATTATTAGATCCTTCATTTTTTTTTATTAGCTGCTCCTAGGATTTTTATTAGATCCATCAACGTTTTTTATTAGCTGCTCAAAGGTTTTTTATTAGCTGCTCTAAGGTATTTTATTAGCTGCTCTAAGGTATTTTATTAGCTGCTCTAAGGTATTTTATTAGCTGCTCTAAGGTATTTTATTAGCTGCTCTAAGGTATTTTATTAGCTGCTCTAAGGTATTTTATTAGCTGCTCCAAGGTATTATATTAATTGCTTGAAGGTTTTTTATTTGTTGCACTAAGGTTTTTATGAGATTCTGCAAGCTTTTTTAACAGATCCTCCAAGCTTTTTTATTTGCTGTTCCATGCTTTTTTATTAGCTGCTATGTTTTTTTTTAACTGCTCCAAGGTTCTTCATCAGATCTTCTAAGAATGTTTATTAGCTGTTACAAAGTTTTTTATTAGTTGCCCCAAGGTTTTTCATTAGCTGCTCCACATTTATTATCAGATCCTTCATGGTTTTTTATCAGATCCTTCAAGATTTTTAGTTACCAGCTCAAAGCTGTTTTATTATCTGTTCCAAGCTTTTTTATCAGATCATCCAATGTTTTTTATTTGGTGCTACAAGTGTCCAACTGTTCTCTTCCAATGTTTTTTATCAGATCATCCAAGGTTTTTATTAACTATTTCAATACTTTATATGAGCTTCTCCATGATTTTTAATATATGCTAAAAGGTTTTTTATCATCTGCTCCAAGATTTTTCATTAGTTGCTCCAAAGTTTTTTATTAGCTGCTCCAAGGATTGTTATCAGATCATCCGTTGTTTTTTTTTCTTTTTGAGATCCTCCAAAATTTTATATCAGATCCTCCAAGATTTTCATCAGATCCTCCAAAGTTTTTTATAAGCTGCTACAATGTTTTATAGTAGCTGCTACAAGGTTTATCATCAGATCCTCCAAGGTTTTTATCAGATCCTTCCATATTTTTTATTAGTTATTTCACGTTCTTTAATCAAATCCTCCAAGGTTTTATTTTATCAGATCCTGCAAGGTTTTTTATTAGGTGCTCAAAGGTTTCTTATTAACTCTTCAAAGTTTTTTTTTAATCAGATCCTACAAGACTTTTAATAGATGCTCCAATGTTTTTATTAGTTTCTCCAGTGTTTTTTTTTCATCAGATCATCCACGTTTTTTTAACAGATCCGCCAAAGTTTTTTTTTATTAGATGCTGAAAGATTTTATATTATCCACTAATAGGTTTTATATCAGATCCTCCAAGGTTTTTATCAGATCCTCAAAGGTTTTTTTATTAGCAGCCCCAGTGTTTTTTTTATTATTTGCTCCACAGTGTTTGATAAGATCCTCCAAGGTTTTTTTTCAGATCCTCCAAGGTTTTTCTATCAGATTCTCAAAAATGTTTAATTAGATACTCCAATTTTTTAAATTTGCTGCCCAAAGATTTTGATCAGATTCTCCAAAGATTTTTATGAGGTGTTCCAAGGTTTTTATATCACATCTTCCAAAGCTTTGTTATTTGTTGCTCCAATGCATTTTATTACCTTTGCCAAGGTTTTATATTAGATCTTCTTATATCCTTCCCATGCCGTTAAACGTCACATAGGGCTCGCAAAGTAGTTCGCCAATTTTTCCTGTCTTTGGCGAGTTTTTCAATCTCTGATTTTTTCAAAGTCTTTCAACCTCATCAAAGGATTTTATGCCTGTCAATTTGGCCTCTCTTAACAATGTCCTCTTCAGAGTTTCACGCGATCTTTCTCTTTTTCTTCGGCCTATTGTGTTCCACTTGATAGCTTGTTTTGGGATTCTCTGATCATTTCTTCTCATCAAGTGACCACCATATGTCCTTTTCCTGATCACCCATGAGACTGGTTGTTGTTCAGTCATCTTTCTTATCTCTGCGTTGTTCTTGAATTCATTTCACTTGATGTCGAGTATTTTCCTTAGCCATTTGTTTTTAAAAGAGTCTAATCTCTTTTCTATTTCTTTAGTTGTTTTGCAGCTTTCCGTGCATAAATGAGGGTGGATATTACATTTGAATTGAATAGTCTTAACTTGGTTTTTGTGCTTATAACTTTTGAATTCCATATGTTCTCAAGACTCTTGAAGATTGATGCTGCTTTTGCAACTCTGATTCTAACTTCCTTTCTAGTGTCACCATCCTGGTCTATGTAGCTGCCACTGTATGCAAATTGATTGACGTCTTCAATATCTGGTCTTCTATGTGTATTTTTCCATTTTGATTAAGGGTAATTTTCATTATTTTTGTTTTGTCCTTGTTAATTTCAAGTCCTATTTTGCTAGCCAGGAAGGCAGTCTATTTGTTTTTTCTTGCATGGAATTCACATTATTACTGATAAGAGTTATGTCATCAGCAAAATCAAGATCTTCTAGTTGGGTCCCATGTACCCAATCAATACCTGTGTTACCTGTGCAGCATTTTTTCATTATGAAGTCTATTGTAATCCCAAAAAGTAAAGCAGACAGTATACATCCTTGTTTCACATCTGTTTCAGTCTGGAACCATTCACTCATCCCTTCTTCTGTCTTAACTACACAAACATATCTATTGTATATGTCCTTAATGATGTTGACAATTTTAGATGGTATTCCATATAGACATAAAATTTTCCATAACAAATCTCTGTGTATGCTATCAAATGTCTTTTTAAAATCTATGAAGTTCAGTATTCATGGTTTCTGCTTTTCTATATGTTCTTCAAGTATTATTCTGAGAGTAAAGATCTGGTCGAGACAGCTTCTCCCTTTTCGAAATCCTTCTTGTTCTTCTCTCATTGCAATATCCACTATATCTTTGAGTCTATTCAAAATGACCTTGCAAAATACTTTTGACACAACTGATATTAAGGTTACTCCTCTCCAGTTGTTAAAGTCACCAAGGTTGCCTTTTTTTGGTATTTTAACAATGATTCCTTTTTTCCAATTAGAAGGGACCTTTTCTTCTTTCCAAATCTTGTTAAACATTCTCTGTGGTTGTCTCATGTTGTCACTATTGATAGCTTTTTTTCATTTTGGCTGTTATTTCATCTTCACCTGCAGCTTTATTGTTAGCCATTAAATTCACTACTGTTTCAATTTCATGCAATTTAATTTCATCTAGATTGACATTTAGTTATGGGGCTGGTAAGTCAGTTTCAAGGTTTAGCAATTCTTTTGGGTGTGGTAAATTAAGTATTTCTTGGAAGTGTTCAGCCCATCTTCTTGTCTATTTCTTTGTATGTTGCTTTCGCTAGATCTTTTCCAAGATCTGTTTTTGCATTCAACATGTCTAATTTGACTACTCATCTTTCATGTATATATTCCATGTTTTATCTGATATCCATGCTGTTCTATTTGGTTTTTTCAGTCCAGCACTTGCTTTTGCTGCTGTGATTATGGCTGTGCAGTAAGAATTCCATAACTCATCTATACCTATCTCCTCAACTTCACTGGGTGTTTTGAAATGATTGGCAAGCTCCTGATTGAAATTACTGTTAGTATTTTCTTCTTGTAGGCTGTGGCTGTTTATCTTTCTGTGTACTGATTTCTTGTATTGGCTTTTCAAATTTATTTTTATTTTCCCTATGCACAGGTTGTGATCACTGTTGACATCTGCACCCATTTAAGCCCTTATATCTATGATTTATAATAGATACTATAAGTTTTTTTAATAAATGCTCGAAGTTTTTTTATTAACTGAAGCAATGTTTTTTTATCAGATCCTCCAAGAGTTTTTATCAGAACTTTCAAGATATTTTATCAGATCCTCCAAGGTTTTTTATCATATCTTTGAAGATTGTTATCAGATCCTCCATGATTTTTTTATCAGATCCTCCAGGTCTTTTTATTGCTGCTCAAAGTTTTTTTCTTAACAGGTCCAAGGTTTTTCATCAGATCATCCAATTTTTTTTATTACATGCTCCAAGGTTTTTTATTAGCTGCCCCAAGGTTTTTATCATATCTTCCAAGGCTTTTTATTAGTTCTTCCAAGTTTTTTTATCATATCTTCCAAAGCTTTTTATTAGCCGCCCGAAGGATTTTTATCATATCTTCCAAGGCTTTTTATTAGCTGCCCCAAGGTTTTGTTATCATATCTCCCAAGGCTTTTTATTAGCTCTTCCAAGGTTTTTTATCATATCTTCCAAGGCTTTTTATTAGCTGCCCCAAGGTTTTTTTAATAGATCCTGCAGGGTTTTTATTAGCTGCCCCAAGGTTTTTTTTATAGATCCTCGAGGGTTTTTATTAGCTGACCCAAGGTTTTTTAAAATAGATACTCCACGGTTTTTATTAGCTGCCCCTAGGTTTTTTTAATAGATACCCCAGGGTTTTTATTAGCTGCCCCAAGGTTTTTTTTATAGATCCTCCAGGGTTTTTATTAGCTGCCCCAAGGTTTTGTTAATAGATCCTCCAATGTTTTTATTAGCTGCTCCAATGCTTTTTATGAGGTTCTCCAACCTTTTTTATATATTACTCCAAAGTTTATTATTAGTTCCTCCACATTTTTTTATCAGAAACTCCACAGTTTTTTATCAGATCCTCCAAGGTTTTTTATCACATCCTCCAGTTTTTTTTTCCTCAGATCTTCCAAGGTTTTTTATTAGATGCTACAAGGTTTTTTTTCAGTAGCCACTACAAGGTTTTTCATCAGATCCTCCAAGTGTTTTATCAGATCCCCCAAGGTTTTTTAATAGATACTCGAAGATTTGTTCTTAGTTTCTCCAAAGTTTTTTTTATCAGATCATCCTAGTTTTTTTTAACAGATCATCTAATTTCTTTTTTTTATTACTATCTACTACAATGTTTTTTTATCAGATCCTCCAAGGTTTTTTATCAGAACTTTCAAGATATTTTATCAGATCCTCCAAGGTTTTTTATCATATCTTTGAAGATTTTTATCAGATCCTCCATGATTTTTTTATCAGATCCTCCAGGTCTTTTTATTGCTGCTCAAAGTTTTTTTCTTAACAGGTCCAAGGTTTTTTATCAGATCATCCAATTTTTTTATTACATGCTCCAAGGTTTTTTATTAGCTGCCCCAAGGTTTTTATCATATCTTCCAAGGCTTTTTATTAGTTCTTTCAATGTTTTTTTATCATATCTTCCAAGGCTTTTTATTAGCCGCCCGAAGGATTTTTATCATATCTTCCAAGGCTTTTTATTAGCTGCCCCAAGGTTTGTTATCATATCTCCCAAGGCTTTTTATTAGCTCTTCCAAGGTTTTTTATCATATCTTCCAAGGCTTTTTATTAGCTGCCCAAGGTTTTTTTAATAGATCTTGCAGGGTTTTTAATTAGCTGCCCCAAGGTTTTTTTAATATATCCTCCAGGGCTTTTATTAGCTGCCCAAAGGTTTTTTTTAATAGATCCTCCAGGGTTTTTATTAGCTGCCCCTAGGTTTTTTTAATAGATACCCCAGGGTTTTTATTAGC
The DNA here is from genome assembly GCA_009760885.1 of Achatina immaculata. Taxonomy (NCBI): domain Eukaryota; kingdom Metazoa; phylum Mollusca; class Gastropoda; order Stylommatophora; family Achatinidae; genus Lissachatina; species Lissachatina immaculata. Next base: position 47,514,429 of record CM019695.1, read on the forward strand.
TGCCCCAAGGTTTTTTTTATAGATCCTCCAGGGTTTTTATTAGCTGCCCCAAGGTTTTGTTAATAGATCCTCCAATGTTTTTATTAGCTGCTCCAATGCTTTTTATGAGGTTCTCCAACCTTTTTTATATATTACTCCAAAGTTTATTATTAGTTCCTCCACATTTTTTTATCAGAAACTCCACAGTTTTTTATCAGATCCTCCAAGGTTTTTTATCACATCCTCCAGTTTTTTTTTCCTCAGATCTTCCAAGGTTTTTTATTAGATGCTACAAGGTTTTTTTTCAGTAGCCACTACAAGGTTTTTCATCAGATCCTCCAAGTGTTTTATCAGATCCCCCAAGGTTTTTTAATAGATACTCGAAGATTTGTTCTTAGTTTCTCCAAAGTTTTTTTTATCAGATCATCCTAGTTTTTTTTAACAGATCATCTAATTTCTTTTTTTTATTACTATCTACTACAATGTTTTTTTATTAGCTGCTCCAAGTTTTTTTATTAGATGATCCAGGATTTTTTATTAGCTCTTCAAATGTTTTTTTATCAGTTCATCCATTGCTTTTTATTAGCCGGTCCAAGGTTTTTTAAAAGATGTTCCAAGTTTTTTGGTTTTTTTTATCAGATGATAGAAGTTTTTATATTAGCCTCTCCAAAGACTTTTAACAGATCCTCCAAGGTTTTTTATTAGTTGCTCCAAGGTTTTTTATCAGATCCTCCAATGTTTTTTATTACTTGCTCCAAGGTTTTTATCAGATCCTCCAATGTTTTTTATTAGTTGCTCCAAGGTTTTTATCAGATCCTCCAATGTTTTTTATTAGTTGCTCCAAGGTTTTTATCAGATCTTCCAATGTTTTTTATTAGTTGCTCCAAGGTTTTTTTTACAGATCCTCCAAGCCTTTTTTGTTAGCTGCTGCAAGCTTTTTTATTAGCTGCTACATTGTTTTTTTTAATTATCTGCTCCAAGGTTATTCATCAGATCCTCTAAGGATTTTTATTAGCTGCTCCAAAATTTTCTATTAGCTGCTAAAAGGTTTTTTATTAGCTGCTGCAAACTTTTTTATTAACTACTGCAAGGTTTTTTTTATCAGATCCTTCAAGGTTTTTTTATTAAGTGATCCAAGGTTGTTTATCAGATCTTTCATTGGTTCTATTAGACTCTAAAAAGTTTGTTATTAGCTACTCCAAAGTTTTCTATTAGCTGCTCCAAAGTTTTTTTTCTGATGATCCTCCATGATTTCTAAACTGAGTTCTTGTACCGACCTTTCAGCGTCTCAAACATTCTCGCTTCACTCTCTGTTAATTCCAGAGCATGACATAGCTAAAGTATTACAGTTCAGGAGCAATTGTTCTAACTTTTCAAATACTTCAGTAAGTTAGGTTATAGATCACAGAGCATGTTGGTAATCACTAAAAAGATACCTTTGACATGAATAAACTATATAATAATATGAGAATGGCCTTGACTCAGACCAGATTCTCTGATAGGACAAAACAATCATCTTATCAGTGTTGGCTTTATATTTTCCCGTAACTATCACACGTACTGTGATGTGTGGCATCAAACATAATTGAGATACTGATTTAGAAGTATTCTTCTCGCAACGCTTGAGTTGACGAAGTATAAATTTAGTAATAATAGTAGAAGTGTTAGCATTTGTAGCAACAGTAACAGTTAATATTAAGAAGTAGTCGTAATAGTATAAGTAGTAGTAGTAGTAGTAGTAGTAGTAGTAGTAGTAGTAGTAGTAGTAGTTGTGCAGGTAGTGGGAGTTGTAGTATCAGTAGTAGTCGTACTAATAGTAGTAGTAGTAGTAATAGTACTAGTAGTAGTAGTTATAATAGTAGTAGGAGTAGTACTAGTAGTAGTAGTAATAGTAGTATCAGTAATAGTAGTAGTAGTAGTAATCGTAATAGTATAAGTAGTAGTAGTAGTAGTAGTAGTAGTAGTAGTAGTAGTAGTAGTAGTAGTAGTAGTAGTAGTAGATAAAAGAGATAAAGATTCCGGTAAAACTATGAGTTCCTGAATCTTCTGTTGAACATATTATAATCTATATGGCTACATATGTTGTTCGATAGAGTAGCTACATATAAACTGTGGGAAATATTACAACATTATGGCTTTGTTACACATCTGATCAACTTGTGGACATATCTACAGTCAGGCCACCGAGTCCTATCTAGACGTCTACCTGTCCTTCAAAACTGAGAGATATATAATGAAGGAGACAAGACAAAGAAGGGGCTTAGCTAAAGTGTTCTCTGTGTGGACAGTATCAAGAGAAGTATAGGAAGCTGTTTAATCAAAATGTATGATAAGAGATGTACTATCAGCTTTATAGATAACGTCGTTGTCAGACATGTAATTATAAGTTTAATGTTATCTGTCTTTCACTGATTCGCTGTTTTAGACATTTGTGGCTTCTGAATCGTTTGGGAGATAGTCATTTTTTAATTTTTTTTTATTTTGTAACCTGAAACTCATATCACTTCAACTTACTTCCCCCTGTCTGTACTCAAAATCGATTTTATTTTGCAAATATGGAAGTACAAATACCAAATTAGTTGTCAGGAAATATTCTCCCTACCATATATCTGAAAAAGCGGCTTTATTTTCTCTGTCACTCTCAGTTATCATCAGTTACCTTCTCTGTCACTCTCAGTTATCATCAGTTACCTTATCTGTCCTACATCACTGTCCTTAACTTTACCTCTCAAATAATCTCAGTCGTGGAATAAAACTTTTATTACTTTCAGCGGTGACCTGTCCTACCAGGACATAGAATAGTACATTCTTCAGAAACCACATCTTTTCAAACATGATCTAGAATTTGTTATGCTGGTGACGTGAGCTGCTCTTTATGCTGTAATATGTGTATTTCTTATTGTATTATATAGAGTTAAAAAGTTATATACAGTTATATAAAATATAAAGTTATATAAAGCATAAATAGAACGTTTTATCCATAAAATTACCACTGCTGATTTGAAAGGCGCATACTTTTATTCTATTTGGCAAATGAATACGAAATGCAATATTGCGTTTCATCTATGTTCACTGACGTATGACACTTGGTTTCAAAGCCATGTTAGATGATCATGTTTTGTGAGGGTAATTTCTGCTCATACATTTTCATGTTATGCATAGCGAAATGATATCAGGTGACTGAACTCATTGATCTTATGATGTGCACAAAAGGTTTCACTGAATGGAGTGTTATTTATGAAATGTTAAATGTGGGTTCCCAATTTATTTCTTTGTATAAACACGTCCAAGAATAAAGCATACAAAGTAAGAGCTAATTTGAAGTTATAATTATGCAACAGTTCAGTCCAAATAATCAGTCAAAGGTATAAAGATATTGAAGGCTTTTTCTCAGTTTTATGGTAGAGCACAGTAAATAAACGAATGGTCTAATTTTCCAATTGACTTATATTATATTGCTTCTGCTTGTATGTTTCTGGTTGTCTACTGTGGTGACTAAATTACTGATGTACATACAAAAGACGACGAAACACTCTGTTATAATATACACCATACAGGACATCCCGGATGATCACATACTGGCACATTGGATATATCTATCAAGACTACATTACCTTGGCACTCAGGTCCGTTTTACTGCGTGAACATGATGATGATGATAGTGATAGCTGATGAAGAAAATAAATGAAAATGATTTCTCATAAACATGGATACTCCAACACAAATAATACCGGGCTGATATCTAATCAAGTTACTAAGATAGGGCCATAAGAATTCAAGCTGGCTAACAACTGCCACATACTAAGCACGACTACATTTCTCAACACAGACATGACTACACTACCTTCTCACTTAACAATCAAAAGCTTTTCTTTCTTTTGAGCTGAAACTTTCGTTTCAGACCCAGAACACAAAACTTAATTTCCGCGTGCAAAGAATAACTTGAACATCACGAACTCTAACGAATAAAATAACCATGGACCTAACTCTAAAGCAATAACTTAGAGTTATATCAAGGGTTAGAACCCCTGACCGAGTACTGTCAATATAAACATATACTAGCTGATTACCCGGCGTTGCTCGTGAAGTTATTAAGTATTACATATACTAGCTGATTACCCGGCGTTGCTCGTGAAGTTATTAAGTATTAATTTCTGCGGAGTGGATTTGAGATCGCCATGTTTCTCCCACGGAAAAACATTCACGTTGCTTGTTCAAGGGTGGGTTCACTCAAGAACTTATTTATTCTTGTTCCTGTAGGTGTTGTATATAATAACGTTTTCAGGTAAATTAATATTGTAGTGAATATGTAAAGGACTTTAGTCTATAATGTGTAGACTGCCTCTCTGACTTTCTGATTGTGACCGAGAACGCAAATCGCAGTGGAAAGTGCAATCTCTTAAAGTTAAAAGGGAGATCCGTCGTAATGAGTGGTATTCGTGGGATAAAAGATGCCATAGCCTCCCCTTGTCCTGTTAAGATAGTCGCTTCAACTACGTTGAACAGTATCTTCTTCAAATACAGCATTGCGACGTTGCAAAGTTTTGGCGAGCTGAGGTTCCGTAGTAAAGTAATCAGAGACCCCACCCTATCTTTCACTCCTTTAACCCCTCATGCCGATGAAGGGTGACCTTGAACGTAAACGACTTCAGATGTGTCGCTATTCATTTCAGTGACGCCGATAATTATGGAATCAACACTAATACTATTCGTTTTCGATTACATTTACATGGCACCCCCATCCCACCCCAACCCTCTCTCGCCTCAATGCCGACGGAGGCTGAACTTGGACTTAAACGGAATCGTCAGTGTCACTGCTTATCTCAGCGATCTCGAAAACTGTGGAATCGACAATAATATCGGATGGTTTCGAGTATTTTTACATCTCAACCCATTCCGATCCTCATCCTTAGGGATGCTAGGGGTTTCTTACCCACACGTTTTATATAGACAAAAAAGAATCTGAAAAATCGTAAATCACCAGGATGTAATGAGATAACAGCTGAATTTATTAAAGCAGGAGGAAAGGAATGTGCAGCAGACTATCATGCACTATGTAAAAAGATATGGCATTCAGGTATTCAAAAGAATGGAAAAGAACTATATTCATACCACTGCCAAAAAAGGGTAAATTGAACTTATGCACAAACTACAGAAATGTTGCCCTGATTAGTCATGCCAGTAAAATTCTGTTGAAAATCATAATGAGTAAACTTCGTAAGAAAATAGAAGAAGTCAATATGGTCCAAGCTGGTTTCAAGCAAGGAAGAGGATCAAGAGATCATATATTCAGTATAAGATTACTAATAGAGAAATGCAGAGAGTTTAATGTGAATCTATATTTAGTCTTTATATGCATTTGATTGTGTAAAACACCAGAAACTTTAGGAAATAATGAAAAAAATGCGATTTCCAATAAATTTGATACAATTACCATTATTTCTGTATCTAGACCAACAAGCAGAAGTAAGAAAAATGGTGAAACAACAACTTGGTTTGGCATAAAACAAAGGGTCCGTCAGGACTGCATATTGTCGCCTTACTTATTTATCTTGTATACTGAAAATGTAATGAGGAATGTTAGAGAAGATGTAGACAAAGAATATTACAATACCAATACAATTTGAAATTATGAAATACTAGATATGCTGATGTGACAGTATTACTGTCCATAACACAAAAAAGAATGGACAAACTAATTATGTCAGTCCGTAAGAGTAGTGAAGAGCAAAACATCTTAATGCGAAGAAGACTAAATTGACGACAACTGACAAAACAAACAAGGCAGTTGATATATGTATCAGTGAGGAAAAATTGGAAGAAGTGGAGTGTTTTGAATATCTTGGACCACTGCTAACTAATAATAGAGATCCAATGATGGAAATTAAAAGGAGGACATCTGTCGCTCTTCAGAAAGATAAACAACAAAAGAATCTGTGGAGAGGAACAAACAGAACAACAAAAATACGATTTTTAAGGGCATGCATTTTTCCCATCGCAACATATGAATGTGAGACATGGATACTTAACAAAACAGTTGAGAAACACATAAATGCCTTTGAATGTAATACTACAGAAGAATTCTTCAAGTATCATGGTCACAAAAAAGAACAAATATATTCTTACTATAAGAACTTAATATTGAAGAAGGCTGGCTAGTAAAGAAAACAGAAAACTTAAATATTTTGGACACATTAAACGTCATGATAATCTAGAGAAGACCGTCTTGGAAAGGTTCATAATAGGACAAAGAAAGAGAGGAAGACCAGGGCGAAGTTAGCTGCAAGATATCTTTGATGATCTACACATGGATGCATCAGCAGCAGGCCGTCTTGCTCACATCCGAGATGCCTACAGGAGAGCTGTTTGATAGGCAAAGTTCCACACAGGACATTGAAATGAATGAATGAATGAATGTATTCTTCATTACCACACCTTCACATATCTATATGTTTCACTTTGTGATTATAGAGAATTAAATGTGTTTTCTATGTGTTTGTGTGTGCGCAAGTGTTTGTTCTGACCAGTGTAGATTTTATTCTATGGCGTACAATGCTAAGCAGTGTTTCACCTCTCAGTACCATATTGAGACATACTGATTATTAATGCGTCACTGATCATTTCAATACTTGCACTTTATATGTTAATTTTACCTCAGTCATAATACTGCGTATATTTGCATATATTTGAGTTGGCAAGGAACTCGTGTATGTGTAAAGGAGTGTGAATAACTTTTGAAATATTATTTATATTGTTTGTAATGAAGAACAGAGAGTAGTAAGAGATGTCGAAATAAGTAGTGGTGACACTTAGAGTGCTGTCTTTTTTGTTCATGCTGATGTTCATGGCATGCTCATATTTTCCATATTGTTGTAACTGTTGTTGAGATACATGTTGTGTGAGTGTTTATATGTTATTTGGTGTAAACGTATGTGGCGTCAGGCATTGTGATTAAACCTAACCTTATTTACCTTTATCAATGTATGCCATTTGAGTAGTTATTTATTGTTGGTGGAGCTAGAGACTAATGAGATGATAATTAATGTTCCACTACAAAGTCATTTAGGGGAACTTATGCAGTCACCGTTATTGGTGTTTATATAGGCTCCCCTAAATTTTGGGCAATAACTTTGGAAGAAAAAAAATAAATATTACGTCCAACACGTGTGACAAAATTAATATCGCTGATGTATCTAGACCAACAGGCGGTAATAATGATAAATGGTAAAAGAACAGCTTGGTTTTACATAAAAGAAGGGGTCCATCAGGGGTGCATATTGTCGTCTTACTTATTTCATTGTTTACCGAAAATATAATGATGAATTAGAGAAAATGCAGAGGGAGTAAGTAAAGAAAAAGACGAATAGAAAGTATGAGAATGTATAAATGAAAAACATACAACATCCGATATTTCAGCGTGAGCCTTTTTCGATGATTACATGCACAAACGAGACAAAAACAAATAACTAAACGAAGAACTTATCTTAATATGGCCTCCTCCAGAAGTAGGAAACAGAGAAATTCGTATCCACTAGAAGATGTACAGGGACCACGCAAAGTATAAGCCGATAGAGTCAATCGTAAAGAAGAGGTGGAAAGAGGAGAAAAACATGTGGTAGAAGGGGGAGGGGGAAGTGCAATAGAAACATGATAACCGCTAGAGGAGAAGGTGTCTGGGGGAGGGAGGGGGAAGAGGAAGCGGAGAGATAATGAATAAAGAACATAAACACCTGCAGGGAGAAAATGAGGAACTGGTGAATAGAACAAGACCAATAACGTTGCCAGAGAAGAAAAGGGTGGTGGTAGGGAGGGCTAGCTAGGAGAAAGAAAGTAGAGTAAAAAAAAGGGCGGGGGGGTGGAAAACTAGAGAAGCTACAGAAAGCTGAAGACATTGTTAATTCCAGCTGGGTGGAGACAGCCAGCCTGGAAGATAAGGCGCTGTTCTAGGACCCTCCGAGATCGTACATCAACAGAACACGTGCGGATCGCACTAACAGAAATGTCCTGTTTTCTCCTGTGATCGCTAAAGCAAAAATGTTTTGTTTTCTCCTGTGATTGCTAAGGCAAAAATGTTTTGCTACATATGTCCAGGCCCTCTTAGAAATATCGTTAAGACGTTGGCGAAAACGATTTCCTAAGCGTAAGGCGGTCGTCCCTATGTACTTCATAGCACAACGTTTGCACATAATAGCATAAATAACATTGCGTGAAGTGCAGGCGAAACTCTCCTAAACTTATAACGTGAACTTAGAGAATGAGATCTGGCTAGCCTCGACAATAAACGGACAAGTGTTGCATCTACGGCGTCCGCAACGTCTGGTACCATAAAACAGTGTCATCTGTCTTAAGGTGACTACGAATTAAAAGGTGCCTGAGGTTCTTGTCCCGTCTGTATGCCACCAATGGGGGTTCACCAAAAGGTTCACATGTATTACGCTCGGTCTGGAGGATCTGAGTTTGGTAGATCTGAAGCTTGCTAGGCTAAGAGGAAAGAGAATGCCTAGGCGATGATGGTGTTTCAGGTATACGATTTATCAGGATGGATTCAAGAGAATCTCAAGACGAAGAGCGGTCATTCTAATATCTAGCTGAAGACGCACCAGTCACTTGGATGTAGGTAAGTGTCCCATCTTCCTTCTAGAGTTTGAAAGGAGGAGTAGTCAGAAGTAGAGGAGACCACAGTTACCTGGATTTAGGTAAGTGTTCCATCCTCCTTCTAGAGTTTGAAAGGAGGGATAGTCAGGCGTAGAGGAGACTATAGTACCCACCTCTGAGTTCCTAGGTACAAAAAAATATGTGCACTAAAATTATATACCTTAGGTGCCTCTGCGGTATAACAGCATACACAATGTAGTGTACTCCACAGAAAAACAGGAATTAATAATGATTGAGCTTACGGTCCCGTACGAAACTAGAATAGAGGAACAGCATTTATTCAAATTTGAGAAGTACAATGATCTGGTCAAGCAACTGAAGCAGGGGGCAGGAATCAGGGCAAAAGTGATAGCTGTAGAAGTGGGAGCAAGAGGATCTGTAGCAACATCAGCATATGACCTATGTAAGGAACTTGGCATAAAGGGACAAGCAAGAGCAAGGGCATTGAGAAGCCTTTCAGAAACAGCAGAAAAGGCCTCATGCTGGCTGTGGAGTATGCGAAACAAGCATTGGGAACATAAGTAATTTCATCTGCCACAACCAATACCAGTCCTCCATAGCTACATCGTTACAGACTCACTTCAAATGTGCAGTGCCAAACTGGAAGACCACGGGTTCAATCCTGGGACCGGGAAGAAAAAAAAAGCAACAACTCACAAGACCTCTGGGAGTCATGACCCAGAGCGTCCCCCCCCACCCCTTAGAGTGTCAGGAGCTTAATAGGGCTGAAACACTTGTCTGGGGGGGGGGTACTTCTTCTGATGATCTGAAGTAATTGTGTTGTTGTTCCGCCCTATATAATAGAGAGTTTCCTGCATACAAAATAAATCATTCTATTTTCATGTCAACACAAGCAAAGCTATATTGAAAGGATTATAGATAGAAATGTATCTCTTTCTTTTATTGCGATATATGTAGTACAGGGAGCAATCAACCATTATTGTTGGCTTTCAGTGTGTTACACTGTCAAATGCATTGACACATGAATGTGAGCTTCATGATTATGACTTTGTTGTGAATTAACTCATTGACTCTCCTGACAAAGAGTCACAAAGATAATTAATAAGCGTCAAACATTGGACCACACAATAGACTGGTGCCATGAGTATGAGTATGAGATAAAGTAAAAGACCGCGAGTCATTATCAAGAGAGACAGGCAACACAGACTTTAAATATGCCAGCTACACAAACTACTCAGGCCAAAGAGTTTTCTTACATCAGGTACATGCAAGAAACCCAGACATACCAACATTTGTGGGTGAGATTGTCGTTCGTGTGTGAGTGTGCCAGAAATAAAATGATTGTTTATAAAACTGTTAGTCGACATATGAATTAAGAGCCGAACAATACTAACATATTATATCTGGGTTCAAACACTGGTGCTATATTATAGTGATATGTTGTATCTCGTCTAAAATTTCGCTATATTTTAGTGGAACATAAAGAATTAAACAAACACACTATGAGCATCATTTCGTAAGAGACAAGGCTGGATGTTTCTGGGGCCACAACTGGGACGTTAAGAGTGTATTTGTCATCAAATCATAACAAAAAGCCCAACCAAAAAAAAAAACATCTCCTCCCTTGGTTTCTTGGCCTGTTCCTGTGGTTATCTGTGGCGATAAATTGAACTGGATAGACCGCATCAGCTCTAATTTCTTAGATATGGTTGACATCAGCTCTAGTTTCTTAGATATGATTGGCATCAGTTCTAGTTTCTTAGATACGGTTGAATTTATAAAAATGTAATCAACTCTTTAAAACATATCTTCTGTAGAATTAGGATGTCATAAAAAGCTGTCTTATTTGAATGGGCAATTTATGTATTTCATTTACCCACATTTTTGTGTATAATGACCCTTGTTTCACAATTATTCGCCTACTTCCTTTATTGTAATCACACTGCAATAAAACCATATAGTTCAAATGATTAAATCGTTTTATTGTGTTTTATTACATAATTATCTGAGCAATTTTTCGTAAACTACATAAATTTGTGTTTCAAAGATTTCTCTGTCTGATCTGTTTATAACAGTTATGATCGTATAGGAGATGTGTGTATATTCCCACTCATATCATTTCATTTTTGCAAATCGAACACCGTAGAGGTTCAAGACAGAGCTGCTTGAATCATCTCGATGTATTTTGCTATATTTGTGGGGAGTACACACTGAAAGTAAATAGGAAACATATTTATGGGTTTGTAAAAAGAGCATATGTAGGTTATTTTGGTGTTAGACTTGGAGATCTGGATACGCCAAAGGCTCCTCATATTGTATGCACACATCAGTCGAAATATTTATAGTAAGTGGTCTGACTCTGACCTACCTTGAGCCTGGAAACCTGTTCCGTGCTCAGATCTTGTACCCGTTCCGTCTTTCCTTGAACTACCTCAGCTCTCAGAGGATGAGTCTTGCATGTCTGATAACACACAAGGTAAAGAAAGTGGGAGCAGTAACAGTGAACTGCAAACAACTTCACATGGTGATCGTTTTGATCACATAGTGAATAGAGTGATCTGATAAGTTCTTAAATCTGTCCAAGGCGTCTTCTGGATTGTTCTCCTCCAGACTAAAGGAAAAGAATACATAATAATTAGTGTATAAGTATATAACTATACACGAAGCACTGCAGTAAAGCTGTGATACCAGAATGTATAAACTAGGAAAAACGTAGGAACAGCTTTATTACTTAACAACTACAAAGTTGTGACGCTTCGGCGTGAGCCTTAATCATACAAAACATACTGGACGAAGAAATAGAGGACATAAGGTATAGATTCACATGAATACTATTAAAAAGAAAAAAAAATTAAGGAGTACTTAGCTGTAAATTGTAAGGTGTGACTTGTCCAGCGGTGTGTGTCAGAAATGGATTTCGTAGAAGGTGGAGACCTGTGATATGTGGTCGGTGGGTTGTAACTGGGGGTGGTGGATGGGGAACTGTGGAGGGAAGAGAGAGTGATACAATGTTGATCTAGTCAGGAGAAGTTGAAATAGATGATTAGGGAAGAAGGATTGCAAAGCGATGCAAATGTGGAGCTTAGTGGAGAGGTACTATAATGATTGAAAAAGTGTAGTTAAACAGCGAACCCAGGGTTAAACTCGTTCTTTTGCTACGCTTTACATTCTCTGTATGTTTCTGTACGATTAAGGCTCAGGCTGAAACGTCACAACTTTGTAGTTATTAAGTAATAAAGCTGTTCCTACATTGTTCCTAGTTTATACAAAGGAAAATAATATACTTCATTTTATTGAAGAAGAGAACATGATTTGCTGCCATTCTTTACCGAAGACCACAACTTAGTATTCTGTAGTGCCATCGGAAACCTTGTGAAGAAAATTAATCTTTCAGAATATAACCCAAGTGAGTGGCGTATTTTCATCGGCAGTTCAAAACCTAGTTTGAAATGTGTTCTTTTAAATAACGGCAACATATATGGTTCCATTCCATTCGGTCATTCTACCAGGATGAAAGAAGAGCACAAGGCCATCTTTCTGCTTACACCAGGTTTCCGTCGAAGCTACTACCTGCACAAGCTGCCCTCTGATGAATAGCAGACATCACACGCACCTTGCTTTGATTGTTTTATTCATACTGCTGTCTACATGTGCTTTTGCAAGAACTGTTGTTCAGAAAAACGCCACAGTCCCTGCTTTTAATAGGGTGCAATAAACCTATAACATGAAAAACGAGGAGCGTGTCTTATGTATGAGCCACACAAAAACCTCATGGTCAAACACTGACAGACAAGCATCATCATCATCATCATCATCATCATCATCATCTTTGCAACATAAACTCTAACCACTGCATTAATAAAAGATAGTAAAAATATCCAATTGCACGTGAATACTGACTCAGTGTTTAGCAGACGCAAAGAGCAGGCATTAAAGATAAAAATGTTTGGCTTGTTGTGCTGTAGTGCTTATATCTACATCTCTTGTTACACTGAGAGTGAAAAATGAAGTGTTTAACATCATCGTGAGTAACATCATCATCATCATCAGCAGCAGCAGCAGCAGGTGCCGTGCCGACTAGCGTTGACTATTATGCTTCTCCAGAGTACACGATCTTTCCTGCAGGCCATCAGCTCAGTTGGTGATATCCTCTCACACCATCCTGTCAGACTGTCAAGTATCATTTCTCTTGGTTTTCCTCTTGATTTTCTTCCTTCTATTTTTCCTGTTGTTATAATATTTTCAATGCCCCCTCTTCTCAATGCATGTCCTATGAAAGTGCATTGTCTCTCTCTCTCTCTCTTTGTTGCATGATTGTTTGTCTCTCCAGCTCTTCTCATACATTCTTCATTAGTTATGTTTGCTGTCCAGGGGATTCGTAACATTCTTCTAATAAACCACATTTCTGCTGCCTTTTTGTGTGCAGACCTGCCTCTTGTCCATGATTCACTTCCATATAACAATATATGCTTAATATAGCATTTTAGTACTCGCTTTCTAACATTCACTAAAAACATCACTACAGTATTAATTACTTCGGAACAGCTAACCTTTGTCAAAAATTGTAAACAGTCAAAAAGAAACTTCCATTTAGGAAAAGACAAACTGACTGATAGTTTCAAGATCTCTCTTTAAAATATTTCCAGTCATTCGTTCTTCATTAGACACACAGCAACATGTTAGAATATTGACATTACGCGAAAATGACAATAAGTGTTCAGTAAAGAAAATAAGGTGTGCATCAGTAATATATTTGAGAGTGATATCTTCACTTTGACTGTTACGAGGACTGACAATTAAGAAATGCGAAAGTTTTTATTATGGCCAAGAAAAAAAAATCTGTGAATCAAAGCACGGAATTCAAAGAGGTAATCTTCGTCTATGATTTGGCAACTTTTCATCGTCGCACTATAAGCAGACGACAGATAAGCCGCCATGCAGTTTGCCCTAGTTAGATGTGTATTGTTTATCTCGTGCACAGATATTCAGGTGGTATTCCTGATTCAAAAGTGGTGTGGAAATGATTACAAATCTCACTAGACATGGATGCCCAATTTCTGTTCGTAGTGAAGAACTCGTTGCAAAAGTCAGAGAACGGATACAAGAAGATCGTTGTTTGACTGTGAGGATGATGGCAGATGAATTTGGTGTTAGCCGAGAGACCATTCGTAACATTTTAGTGGAAGATTTGGGCAAGAAAAAAGTTTGTCGGTTTGTATCACATGCGTGGTCTGATGAACAAAAACATCAGCGTGTTGAGTACGCAAAAGAAACATCATCAAGACGTGTCGCAGAAATAAATAATTCTTAAACGTGATTGTTGGAGAGGATGAAACATGGATTTTACGCTATGATCCCACAACTAAACGCAAAAATCCTCAGTAGAAGTCATCATCATCACCAAAAGACAAACAATGTCGTCTTCAAAAGTCGAAAGTGAAGACAATGGTGGTGTGCTTCTACGACAACAAAGGAGTTATTCACGAAGAATGTATTGAAGATTGTCACTGCCAAAGTTTAGTTAAGTATTTCGAAACGACTATTGAAAAGGATTCCCAGAGTCCGACCCGAGTATTCAACATCTGGCAGGTTTTTTTTTTGTTGTACTTCATGATACTGCACCGGCTCACCGGCCGATAGTTGTACAGGAATAAAACACAGGTTATAACTTCAACTGCTGTTTATTCTATTTGTTTATGAAATTCGTCTCACTATTTAATTTGGCGGACCCTGTACATTCATTTCAGTTGAAACAGTATCCATGTTTTTCAGTGCAGTCAGATGTGCACTTTCAGCAAGTTAGACCTGACAAAACCCACTGTTTCTCTTGATTGATGTTTCCATGACAATGTGTTATATATTTAAACCAAATTACTAGGTTATGTATTAACTCGTGAGAATAATCAAAGCTGTTGTTAAAGTCCAAATATATAACAGACCCAGCAGTCTAAGAACAAATATATTATACCCCAAGATTCTAAGATCAAATATATTATACCCCAAGATTCTAAGATCAAATATATTATAGTCCCAACGTTCTAACATGAAATATCTTATAGCCCCAACAATCAAAAATCAAATATCTTACTTCTCCCAACAATCTAATATCATATATCTTATGGTTTCAACAACCTAAGATCAAATATCATTTATGACAAGCAGTCTAAGATCAAATAGCTTATAGCCTCAACACTATAAGGTTAAATATCTTATAGCCCCAACAATCTAAGATCAAATATCTTATAGACCCAACAGATACAATATCGGTCACTTTCATCATCATCCTGTCTGTTAAAATAGATCCGCCTCACGATAAATAATACATGAGTAAAGAAACAATGACATGCAAACATCAGCTTGAAGACAAAACAGCAAAGATTTGAGTGCAGGTGTGAAAGGACATTTCTTTTTATGACAGATCTACGAGCTGTGCCACACGGGAAGTTCATAATAAGGGCACAGGAAAATTACAAGTAATGTAGACCTTTTCTCAGCAGTTCCTGCACAATGACGGATTCAGAAATGAGAAGAGCGGAACATTTAGAAACTTGATCAGGTTTCCTATCCTAAATAACGTTACTATTTTTCTTTTTATAATTGTTCAACAAACTTGATAAGGCAAGCAGACATCGCTAATATTATTAATGGCTTTGTTAACCGATGAAAGTAAACCTTAGTTTAATGGTGATTATGATTATGTGATAAACTAAAAAAAATACTAATCATTATCGCGAGACGCAAATAAAATAAACTATTTTTTTCAGTCACGCAAAGAACTTGGCCAGACATCTTCAACTCGATACAGGAGAAAATATAGGAGGACAGGAGAGCACGGAACTGTACTGACTTAAATATCTGTGGAAATATGCTGGTGTATTATACCGGGATATAAAGAAAGTGAAACAAAAACACTTACCTTTCAGACACGCGCACCGGTTCTAAGGACTGCAAACGTGCCACAAACAGCCTCTGGCAGTCAAGTCCAGCTCCTGGCCTTCCCGTGGCAGAACTGTTTAAACTGACAGGAGAAGGGGCGAGGGCGAATATCTGGCGCCTGAAAACCAGTTACTTAGGGTAGATGAGTGTCACGTTTGGTAGCTCATCTGCCGCTGTTGGCGAGATCTTCAGCTGCCGTGTGTGGAGTGGTGCTCTTCCCGGCCAATGAAGAAATTTGCAAATGAGGTTGCCGCCCAGCATCACTGCGGAAAAGGTGGTTGAAAGAATAAAGCGAAGCAAACAGTCAAATCACGGCACCTCTGGTCTGGAGGTCAGCCACGTCCTGAGTGCAGTCATATCGGGTGAAATGCATGAACCGGCTTGTCCCAGAAGTTAAGTCACTGCTGGCTTGACTTTTCAAATGCCGCGCGTGGAGTGAAGCTCCTCCCGGTTAAGGAAGTAAATGCGGAAATAAAGGTTGCTGTGCGGCGCCGATGGGAAAAGGTGGTGGAAAGTGAAGTTTAACCTGGTATGTCCAGTAGTATCGCTACGAGAGCTATACCACGGCACCTCTGCTCTAGAGGCCGCCTACGTCCGAAATACACCTACACTGGTGAAATATGCCTAAACCGGCACACACCAGGGGTCGAACTCGATGGCTAGACATGTCATGCCACCTCCGCTCTAGAGGTCGGTAACGCCTGATAAACACCCATACTGGTGAATTTTGCCTAAACCGGCTCATACCAGGGGGGAATCTTGAAGGCTATGAATGTCACAGTACCTCAGCCCTAGAGGTCGGTCCCGTCCCAAACACGCCCATACTGGGAAATGCCTAAACCGGCTCAACCCAGGGGTAGAAGTCACTAGTGGCGAGGATTCGTCCTCCTGGACAAAAGCTCCATCCTGGTCACAACTAGGAAGGGTAGCGGCCACGACCGCAAAATGCTGAAGTCGGAGACACTGGACCAGGGAAGTCTAGATAGGCAACCACCTCTCACCCGGCGGGGATGTCTGCGTATCCTAATCACGCTGAGGTTTTCCGGTGAGAAAGTCCAACCCTGGACTGGATGGGCAACCACCTCTCACCCGGCGGTGATACACGGGTATCTCAAAACACGTCGAGGTTTTCCGGTGAGAAAGTCCAACTCTGGCCTGGGTGGGCTAACGCCTCTCACCCAGCAGGGATGCACTGATATTCCAAACACGTCGAGGTCTTCCGGTGAGAAAGTCCAACCCTAGACCAAACTGGTGCAATGAAAACCACGGTGTCACGCAACCCCGCTTCCGAGACCCACCAAGAATTCAGGCTAAAGCACTGTGATACTCTGAATCCCTTGTGGTCCTTTCGTGGAACTCGTGTGGTCTATTTTGGACCACACAGGGGACCACGGGACCTAACGAGGACCACATGCGTGCATTCAGTAGGTTCACAGTGCGGTTTTTGGTGGTAGAAGTGAACGAAGAAGAAGAAGAAGACACGCGCACCACATCGTAAGGCGAAAGGCTGGATTTTTCATGTGCAACAGAAGGCATGATGGCACTGAGTTTGTCGCAAAATATAGTTACCCCATATACCGTGTATTTCTGTAACACAACACAGCGGTTCTAAATAATCCAGCCAACATTTTTAGCTTAACATCAGTTTAATGAAACAAATTTCGTGACGACATTTAAATTTAAATTTAAAGTAAGAAATATCTAAAGAGACAAAGCTAGATATGGATAATCCCCTCCCCCACCCGTATATTATCTCCGTCCTCTTTTCCCTGCTCGAACGTTTCTTCCCCCCTCCCCTTGTTTTTTATAATCCCCATCCCCTCCCTCAGCCAAGAAAAAGAAGTAAAGTTGGATTCATGATGTATTTGTTCCTCATCTTATCGTATCTTAACATTGTATCTTGTCTTGCGAGTTGACCACAGAGAGAAAACAAGTAGTATTTAAGAGCATGGTGATCAGTCTCAATAGAGGAGCTACGGTATACAAAAGTCGACGTTCGCATTAAGTTAGAGCTAAGCCAGTGTGATGGTCTGAGTTGCAGAAGCCCACGACAATGTTGCTGCGTTGCTCCAAAGTAAAGATGCACTGTTAAGGAAATCATAAGACGTGCTAGGAAAGAACCAGAGTTAGCATCCCTTCCTACCTGACGTGGAACATCTTCAAATACTCGATATGTTCGTAAATATTGGTACTGACTGATCTGCAATTCCTTCTCTTTTATGATTCCTAGCAGAAGCGTTTACCTGGTCACGTGCTGATATTTTCCTGAGCTGATAACTTGCGTTTAATTATTTAGAGATGAGATGGGTTGTTTCCTTTTGCATTTATTACATTCATGTATTTTTTTAGAGGGGCAGGTGAGGGGTAGGATAAAATTGACAGATCCAGCCAGAAGTATTTTAAAATAAGAGATAACTTTAAAAGCCCAGAGTAATTAGAATTTTGCGGCAGGAGAAGATATGAAGCATGTTGTCTGGTGGCGATTAGGAGGGGCGATACGTTCTGGAGCGAAATGTTAGATGGAAACATTCATGGACCAAGTAAAGTACAATAATTATTCTGACAAACATAAAACAACAAATTTTACATGAATGGTGATTACTTTCTGATGTTTTATCTTATTGTTACGTTTCGTGTTTTTCCCTAAAATATCTCGTTTATATCGTGATAATTTCTATTCTGTCTGTAGCAATCACTGCCCATGTTTGTCAGAGAGTCAGAAAAAACATGGAAGTATATACATGAAAGACGAGCAGTCAATTAGACATGTTGAATGCAAAAACAGATGGTGGAAAAGATCTGGTGAAATCAACATACAAAGAAATAGACAAGAAAGTAAAAAGTACAGCTAGAAGGTATAAGAGGAAATACATAGACAATATGGCAAAAGAGGCAGAAAAGGCAGCAAAAACAAGAGACAGCAAAACTTTATATAACATACAAAAGAGGTACTATTACATCTAAAGAAAGACCAATTCTTAGCAAGCTGGTACCCTATTAACATCAAATAAAGACCAAAAGCAAAGATGGGCTGAACACTTACAAGAAATACTTAATCGACCACACCCAAAAGAATTGTTAAACCTTGAAACCGACTTACCAGCCCCACAACTAAATGTCAACCTAGATGAAATTAACATACATGAAATTGAAACAGCAGTGAATTTAATGGCTAACAACAAAGCTGCAGGTGAAGATGAAATAACACCCGAAATGCTAAAAGCTATCAATAGTGACAACATGAGACAACTATAGAGAATTAACAAGATTTGGAAAGAAGAAAAGGTCCCTTCTAATTGGAAAAAGGAATCATTGTTAAAATACCAAAAAAAAAGGCAACCTTAGTGATTGTAACAATTGGAGAGGAGTAACCTTAATATCAGGTGTGTCAAAAGTTTTTTGCAAGGTCATTTTGAATAAACTTAAATATATAGTGTATACTGCAATGAGAGAAGACTAAACATGATTTCGAAAAGAGAGAAGCTGTCTCGACCAGATCTTTACTCTAAGAATATTACTTGAAGAGCATATAGAAAAGCAGAAACCATTAATATAGAACTTCATAGACTTTAAAAAGGCATTTGATAGCATACACAGAGATTCATTGTGGAGAATTTTAAGTCTATATGGATTATCATCTAAAATTGTCAATATCATTTCCACGAACCAGTTTGACCCAGAACAATACAGAAGTTACTTACAGAGTGTAGCAGAATAGAAGAATCTGGGTACTGTTTTCAATTTCGTGAAAGTGTTATACATCAACAGAAGTCTTGGTTATATGGCACGAGAGACTTTTTATCCTTTAGAGAATTAGAAGTTTAGTGTATTGAACCGACTGTCTGAGAGGGGAACAAAGAAGGGAAGACCAAAGGAGTTGTATTGTCGATTAACATTATACAGTATTACATTAGAGTGAAAGGATGGATGTAACTGCATTCTACAAGTATATGGAATATATGGATCTGATAGTTGATAGATGAATATGTTGATATGGGTTTAGAATAAAATTAATTGCTTGATATTTACTATGCAAAGAATATTTCCTTACATACATACATACATAGTAAAACATCATTTGTGACATTTGCGATGGATAAAGATATGAATATGAAAAGTACATATAATTATATTTATATATATATATATATATATATATATATATATATATATATATATATGAAGTTACCCTTGGTTAGTGTATTTGCAATCGTCCCATCCACCAACAAAGTAATTTGTATCGAACTCGAATTCTGTTCTACAGCCCACAAGATCTTAAGTTTTCTCAAGCCTCAGATTTTCTATTTCTGTTCTGTTGAAGTAGAATGGTGGCTCTCTAGCGAGATATAGTAATAATAAAGTTTATCTATCTATCTATCTATCTATCTATCTATCTATCTATCTATCTATCTATCTATCTATCTATCTATCTATCTATCTATCTATCTATCTATCTATCTATCTATCCATCTATCTATCTATCTATCTATCTATCTATCTATCTATCTATCTATCTATCTATCTATCTATCTATCTATCACTGCCACTCTGACTGCACGTTCATCTGTATACTTCACTGACTGCGTTTTTAGCCTAGCTTATTGTTATTCTATCTCTTTCTTTTTAGCTTACATGATAATTATTCCCTGTCTGTCTTTTTAGTCTACCTTATAGGTATTCTTTGCTTTTGTTTCAGTCTAGCTATAGTTATTCTTTGCTTGTTCTCTTATTATAGATTATTGTTATTCTATGCATAACTATTTAATCTAAGTAATTGTTATTCTCTGCCTGTCTTTTTTAGTCTACCTTATAGTTATCCTTTACTTTTGTGTTTAGTCTAGTTATAGTTAATATCTGCCTGTCTTTTTAGTCTAATTTATTGTTATTCTGCATTTGTACTTGCCTAAATGTCACCTGTCTGTCTCTATATGTCTGTCTGTCTGCCCCCTGTCTGTCTGCCTGCCTGCTTGTCTGATTGTCTGTCATTCTGTCTGTTTGTCTGTATGTCTGTGTGCATTCTGATGAATAGTTTGCTGTTTTTATAATTTCCACAACGAGGGAATGACAGGCAATCAAAACACTCTCTCTTCTGGCATCGCAAATCTATAAAACATAATGATTTTTTTCAGTCAGAAGTGAAATGAACTTACTTTTTTTCTTATCATATTATGAGACGTACATAGAAAATAGAAACTAGAACATATCATAGTTTATATATCATTCCATATTACGTATATCGTCAATATGTTCATCATGACTGACATATATCATGAACTCAATCTGAAGTCTACATCTAGGTAGATCTGTTGCTGTCCTCGGGGTCATAAACAGAGATTAAGATATCCATATCAATCGATGTAGTGAAAATGTTGATCATTAGCGTGGTATAGTACAAGGAAGACTTGAACTAAACCAAAAAAAAAACTTCAGATCAGTGTCATTCAACTTGTGAACAACCAGAAGTTCTGTCCATTTATCCAAGAAAAACTGTAACTGGAAGCATTAATGGAGACGTGTGATAGGGTGTTGGACAGTTAAGAATCTCTGACTCAAATAACTGTATTCTCACAGCAATACAGTTTTTCTCCACAGTGTGATCACTGATAAGCCAAACATCGTCATAATGTCTATGCAGCCACATTAGATTGGCGTGAATTCATCTTCAGTTTGAAGCATTACATTTTAGAAAAGAAACTGACCGTTACAGAAAGACAAAAGAAAATACGTTTACTTATAATTACAAAACATCTTACTTGTCATGAACAGTAGCAGGTGTAAAATATAATTACAGTAATCTTTCAGGAAAGATGACAACAAATATTGTTTTGTACACGCAGATAAGAAAATACCAGTGTGATATTTTGCGAAAGTCAATAACGAGTTTATGGAAACGATTTGTATGAGACATTATTTTCTGATATTTCGAGGACAAAATAAATAATTAGAACACAGCTTTAAAATCTCAAGCTTGATGTTGCTCTCCCGACGGAAGGTCCTTGGTTCTAATTCACAATAAGGCGGAAAACATTTTATTCGTGTCTACATGCACCAGAGTCTATCCAGTCTTAAGAAATGGGTACCTGGTGTTTCTGTGTCACTACAAAGACAGCGAGGACTGATGTAGGCTCTTTAGCTCAAAATGATTTAGTGGGTTAGAAATGTGACAGCTCACATCTACGACGTGAAAATGTCACTTTTCTATCCCTAGCTTCAGGAGAAAATTTGTTTTATTCATTTTTTACTTTATAAAATCTACGAAATTCTCTCAGGTTCAACTATTAGATACAACAAAACGATAAAACTCTTCTTAGCATAGAGTTATTAATGTCGTGAATGTTTAACTTCTGTATACGAAGTTCAAGCTCAGAATCTATAAATCCAGTGTTATGTGTTGCCGAAATACGGAGAACCAATCAGAGAATCCAAAGCAGATTTAGAAGATTTGAAGGAAGAGAATTGTAAGTATTCACTGGGAAGATAAAGAATGGCAAACGTCGAAATAACCAAACACACGGGCATTCAGAACATTATTAAAGACGTCAAAAGAAAAAGATGGAAATAACTGGGTCATTCCATATGAATGTAGAAGAAACAAGACTCCTCTATACCGCCTTGACTTGGACAGATCAAGGGAAAAGAGAGAGAGGCAGGCCATTGCGGACATGGAGACGCACAATCCAGGAAGATCTGAAGGAAGCAGGAAAGACATGGTTTGAGGTATCTCGACTTTCTCAGTATAGGATTGTCTGGTAAACCTTTGTTGATGCCTTATACTCCGTTTGGAGTATAGAGAAATGATGATGATGATTATGATGATGATGATGATGATGATAATGTTGGTGTCATTTTAGTTCTGCAAAAGCGCTACGTGCACAGATTTCCTCAAATATTCCATGGCGCTGTTTGACGGTGACACTGTCTCTTATATATTGATAGTGACGTGATGTAAATTCCTCAAAACTATAGAAAACAAGCTGGATTCTTTCCATACTAAATGTTTACGAAGGATTATAAGAATATTTTGCTCGAACACCGTAAGAAATAGCAGCTTGTTGGCAGAAATGCAGATGAAGCCGCTGACAGCAAATACTGAGGAAAGGCGCTTTGGATGGTTTCACTACCAAAAATAGCACTAAGATGGAAACCACAGGGGACAGAATTAAGGGTAAACCAAAGGAGACATGGAAAAGAACAACAGAGAGGATGTTGAGCAATAGAGGGCTCACATAGGCAAAAGGTGAAAAAAGGCAAAGGACAGGTGTTCGCGGAAAGCCCATGTGCTTTGGGTACTTAAAGATCAGAGAGAGAGAGAGAGAGAGAGAGAGAGAAGAATGAGAGAGAGACATTTTGGATAAAGATAGATAAGGGCGTGGACAATTTTTTTTAAAAAAATAGGCAAATGTATCGTAACCGTTACATTTGAGCTGAAGACTGACTTATTACTAATACCAACTATTGTTCTTCTCTCAAAACACTTCATGAATATAAAATAAAGAGTGCGCCATTTAAGTGTTCTTTAAAGAGTTGTTAATTTTTTAAAATCAAGTTAACTATAATGTTGCTATAATTGCTAGGGTAACTTCTGTAAAACTGATACTAGTGGAGTTAAGTGGATGTTTTTGGTTCAGTTATTTGGTAACAAGTAGGGAGATGAAAGAAATAAAGAAGAAAATTAAGGAAGAAAAAGTAGCAATAATGAAATACTTGTGAAAAACAACAGTAACAGCTTGGTTCCTTATCCATTCTCTTGTTCATTTCCCATGTCCTCTTCACCTTTTCTAGTAGATTTCCTCATCTGTTCTATGAGATAGCAAATATCAACACTGATGTTTCAGAAGAGTCTAATTTCTTGTCTATTTCTTTAGTTGATTTAGAAATGAAAGTTCAGATTATTCAATTCAAATATAATATCCACTCTTATTATGCATGCGAAAGCTGATAAACAACTATAGAAATAAGCAACACATTAGATCTTTTGAAAATAAATGCTTAAGGAAAATATTCGGTAACGTGAAACGAATTGAAGAACAATGCAGAGGCAAGACAGATCACCAAACCTTTCTATTTTTTATCAGAAAAAGAAGATGGACATATGTCGGTCATGTGATAAAAAGAAACAGTGGAATAATCCCAATACAAGCTATCAGGTGAAACATAACTGGCCGAAGGAAAAGAGATCAACAACGTGAAACTCTAAAGAGGACACTGTTAGGAGAGGCTAGTTTAGTGGACATAAAATCCCTTGATGAGTTTAAAAAGCTCGCCGGAAACAAAAACAAAAAAAACTTGGTAAACTACCACGCGAACCCTTCTGTGTGACGTTTAACGCCACGGGACGGATGTAAGATGAAAGATGTAGGATGTAAGATGAAAGATGTAGGATGTAAGATGAAAGATGTGGGATGTAAGATGAAAGATGTAGGATGTAAGGTGAAAGATGTGGGATGTAAGACAGGACGCATTCATTCATGTATGTTGTTTCGAACCAAAGGGGTTAATACTTGTCATTTTAAGTAAAGTAAAAAATACAATATTATTACCAACCCGTTAAATTATAACCACGTCCTATTATTACTAATATATTAAATTTTTAACACACCGTATTAATACCAAACTATTAAAGTATTAACACACCAAATTATTACTAACTATAATATAATTAACACACCAAATTATAAACAAACTGTGAAATAATTAACGCACCAAATAATTAAATTATAAACACACCATATTACTACCAAACTACTAAATTATTAACGCGTCAGATTATTACTAACCAATTAAGTTATCATGTTTCTTTTTTTTACCTTTTCAAGACTTAAATTAAAATCAAGCCTGAAAGATTATGTGCTGAGACATTATATAAAGCTTCATTCGAGTTAGCGCATTGGATTAGTCACTCGCTCGCCAACCAGGCGGACCGGTTACGATTTTCACTCACTACAGTGGCAATCAAACCGTGACTCGTAGAATAAAAAACTCCACGAGGTTCACCTAGCCTCAAAAAAAGTTGGTAGCAAGGTTAACGCTCTGGGAAGGAAGAGGAATGACGCCGCTAGCTACGGAGTACGCGCTGATGGTGACACTAGCAGACAGTTTCTGGTCAGCCGCTCACTAGAAAGAAAGAGGGCGTATGATCTGACAGTGTCCAATGACGCTGATTCAGAACTCATACTTTTACTCTTATTAACAGTGCAGGAAACGAAATCACTGTAAATGTGCCGCCATAAATGTTGAAGTGGGCGCTACATTTCTCCTACAGTGAACGATCTTGAGGAATCATATTTTAGTTTTTCATAGTGTGGTCACTGACATTACTTCATGATCTGGCCATTTCTTTATGATAAACAATCGGAAGAGAAACAGTGAATTCCCTTGTTACTAAGAACATGTATCTATTTCTGTTAGCTATCGTGCAAGATAAATAGCAATCAGCTAGAAACTTTAAACTGATGGATATTTATTTTCACTTTGTGTTATCTGAATTATGTCCCTTACCTGAATTCATTTTTTGTTCTTTGTAATGAAAAAAAAAATTAGTGAAGACTTCCATATCTTCATCAAATTCTAACTACACTTAGAAAGATATCACACTGGTTAGAAGGATGTCGTAAATAAGTTTTGGGCGTGAAAGTGAAGAGCTAGGATCTAACCACTTTTTTCAGGAAGATCTTATTATGCTGAACTTCCTCACTTTCTTATCGTATGTTAAACCTACCAGTTTTGATATTCCTCTTATTTATCAGATGTTTCTTAATCTGACTGTTCTTAGTGCGTCATTTCTATATCTACCGGCTAGGGTGCGAAATTATTTTTTGTTAAATATATGTTATAGTTAACTGCACAGAGGAAATATTGTATTCAAAGTTTATTTTATTTTATATACTTTCTTAGCCATCACTACACGAATTCGGCATATAATTTGGCAATACGACTTTAAAACATATATAAATGGAAACAGTAAAGATACCGTTTTATATCTGTTTAAATGTACGTATGAAAATGTTAAACTTCTGGCGAAAGAAGTTTCGACATATTTTTAAACTGTAATTTGGTGTGTCCTAAAAGGGTGGCACTTTAAATCTACAGCTACACTTCATTGATGACACAGTAGTTTATATCTGCACAAACGTTATTTAACATTGTTTATCGTGTTGTATTGCTTCTTTATTTTTATATATGTTGTTAAACTGAGAGTTGGGGATTATTTCTATAAAGCAAAGCTCCACTAAAAACTAAACTATTTAAAGACTGAAATCTCTTAACGCCCTGGCTCTAGCAGTGTCAAGACAATGTCATCTCTTTGAGAATCCGTAAATTTTGTCCAGGAAACATAAACAGTCAACAACAAGCATCGTTTTAGGAAAAATAAAATGTCAGAAACTAAAAAATGATTATAAGGATTTTCTTTAAAACATTGTCACTAATTCGTTCTTCTTTAGACAAACAACAATATTTTACAATATTTAAATAGCGCGAAAATGAAAACAAATCTCCAATAAGAAGAGTAAGATGAGCACCAGTAATATATTTCAGAGTGATACCTTCACTTGACTCATAAATTACAACAGTCACGTGCTCATTCTACTCATAATAGCACTTTCATCAATCTCGACCTGACAAAATCCAGGATTTACTACTACTTCTGAAGACTAATATTTTTTACGACAAAATTTATATTTAAATTAAACCAATAGATTACAGATTAAGTCAAGAAAATAATTGTGACAATAAAACCCACAATAAGTAACATGATAGTTTTTTTTCGTTTACAACAACCAACAAAGTGAAATGTAGTGACCGAAGACTGTGCTGGATGTTCCGATTCTTGTTTTTATTATTTTAGCTTCCAACATTGGTATGATGATGAAGGCACAACCCTTCTCTAAGTCTAACTTTAGGTCATTCACCGTCCTTGTCTAAGAATCCAGGTCTCTCTGTGTGTCTCTGTCTTTTCCTCTCTCCTCTTCTTGTCCGTTGTCAAGTCCATTTTTTTTTAAAGTCACAACCCTTAGTCCAACTATGAGAAGTTGGTATTATGATTCTGAGAATCCCCGCACTAACTACATGTGCAATGTCTTTCTGTTGTGGAAGGGCGGGGGGCTGGGCTTGGTTTGGTTTCACTAAAGCGGCCGATTCGGGGGATTAAGGTCAAGCTGCTCCTAGGTTGTCCGGTCGGGTGTCGTCAATACGTTGTAGAGTGTAATGTCTTAACTAGTTCAGTCTGTTCGAGGCTTTTGGCGGGGTACACGTGTAGTAGCCGTGATTGTTGGTATATCTGGGTGTGTCTGCTGCAGTTTTCAAATATATGGTGATGTTGGATAAATGGATTGTTAAGCTATGAAAATGCCAGGTCTCTTCAATGTTGTGTAAGTTTCCATATATATGCAGTTGTATGTTGGATGTCGAGTTTTGCAAGTATGCTTAGTGATAAGTGTTCAGTGTTAAGTGATTTGCTCATCAAGATAAAGATATGAAAGGCGTAATTTTCATCACAGTTATATTCTTCATTACTACGCCTTCACATATTCACATGTTTCAACTTTTGATCATAGACACTGAATTATTTTCTATGTGTTTGTATGTGCGGACGTGTTTATTCTGACCAGTATCGATTTCATTATATGACTTATAATGCTAAGCTGTGTTTCATCTTTACGTATCATAATGAGTCATATTGGTTATTAATGCGCCATTGAGCATTTCATTATATGCATTTTATGTGTTGATGTTGTCGCAGACTGAGTACTGCGTATATTTGTACATGTTTGAATTGGCAATAAACTCGTGTATGTGTAAGGGAGTGTGGCTAACTTTTGTGTTGTTTAAAGAGAGTCTTAGTTTTGTGTTGGTTAGAGAAAGTTTTAGTTTTATTTGGTTAGAGAGAGTCTTAGCTTTATGGTGGTTAGAGAGAGTCTTAGTTTTGTGTTGGTTAGATAGAATTTTAGTTTTAGTTAGTTAGAGAGAGTTTTAGTTTTAGTTGGTTAGATTGAGTCTTAGTTTTATTTTGGTTAGATAGTTAGTTTTTTGTTGGTTAGAGAGAGTCTTTTTTGTGTTGGTTAGAGAGATGGTTAGTATTGTGTTTGTTAGACAGGTTCTTTTTTGTGCTGTTTAGAGAAAGTCTTGCTTTTGTGTTGGTTAGACAAAGTCTTTCTTTGTCTTGGATAGAACGAGTTTCAGTTTTTGTTTGTTAGAGAGAGTCTTAGTTTTTTTTTAATTGGTTAAAGAGAGAATTTTGGTTTTGTGTTCATTAGAGAGAGTCTTAATTTTTTTGTTGGTTAGAGAGAATCTTTGTTTTGTATTGGTTAGGGAAAGTATTAATTTTATGTTAGTTAGATTGAGTCTTTTTTGTGTTGGTTAGAGAGAGTTTTTTTCTGTGTTAGTAAGAGTCAGTCTTAGTTTTGTGTTGGTTAAGAAGAGTCTTAGTTTCGTGCTGGTTAGAGAGAGAGTCTTAGTTTTATATTGGTTAAAGAGAGAGTCTTAGTTTTATGTTGGTTATAGAGTTTTAGTTTGGTGTTGTTTAGAGATTCTTGGTTTTGTTTTGTTTAAAGAGATTCTTAATTTTGCGCTGGTAGGAGAGTGTCTTAGCTTTATGTTGGTTAGAAAATCTGTAATTTATGTTGGTTAGAGGGAGGATCTTAGTTTTATATTGGTTAGTGAGAGTCTTAGTGTTGTCGTGCTATAAGAGAGTTTTAGTTTTATGTTAGTTAGAGAGAGGATCTTAATTTTATATTCCTTTGGTAGAGTCCTTACTTTGTGTTGGGTAGAGTGTGTGGGTTTTGTGTTGGTTAAAGAGAGTCTTAATTTTCTGTTGGTTTAATAGAGTCCCGGTTTTATGTTGATTAAAGAGATAGTCTTAATTTTATTTTGGCTAAAGAGATAGTCTTAGTTTTATTTTGGCTAAAGAGATAGTCTTAGTTTTGTGATGTTAGAGATTCTTAGTTGTAAGTTTTTTTAATTTTATGTTGGTTAAACAGAGAGTCTGAGTTTATGGTGTTAGAGAGAGACATAGTTTTTAGTTAGTTGTTTAGAAAGTATTAGTTTTATATTGGTTAGAGAGTATTAATTTTGTATTGGTTGGAAAGACTTAGTTTAGTGATGATTAAAGAGTCTTGGTTTTGTGTTTGTTAAAGAGAGTCGCAATTTTGTCTTTTTAAAACAGATTCTTAATTTTGTGTTGGTTAGAGAGAATTTTAATTTTGAGTTGGTTAGAGAGTCCAAGGTGAGTGCTGGTTATATAGAATCTTAGTTTTTGTGTTGGTTAAAGAGAGAGTCTTAATTTTGTGTTGGTTAGGAGATTCTTAGTTTTTTGTTGGTTGGAGAGTTTTAGTTTTTTCTTAGTTAGGTAGAGTCTTAGTTTTTATTGACTAAAGAGAGTTTAACATATTTATTGGTTATAAAGTTATAGTTTTATTTTTATTAAAGTGAGTCTTAATTTTGTGTTTATTAGAGAGTCCAAGATTTGTGTTGGTCAGAGAGAGAGTCTTAATTTTGTTTTAGTTAGAGAGAGTTTTATTTTTATGTTGGCTTAATGGGGAGTCTTACCTTTATTTTTGTTAAAGAGAGAACGTTAGTTTTGTGAGGTTCAACAGAGTATTAGTTGTATGTTGGTTGTAGAGCCTTCATTGTGTGTTTATTAGAGTTCTGTATTATTTATATTCTTGGTTTTGTGGTTGTAAAAGAGAGTCACAATTTTGTGTTGGTAAGAATGATACTTTGTTTTGTGTTGTTTAGAGAGAGTCTTAATTTTATGTCGGTTAGAGAGTCCAAGTTTTATATTGGATAGAGAGTCTTTGTTTGGATTTGGTTAGAGAGAGTCTCAGTTTTGTGTTGGTTAGGTAGAGTCTTCGTTTTTTGTTGATTAAGGAGAATCTTAGTTTTATGTTGGTTAGAGAGAGAGAGAGAAAGTCTTAGTTTTGTGTTGGTTAGAGACCCTTAGTTTTATGTTGTTTTTAAGAGAGAGTCTTAGTTTTATTTTGGTTAAAGCGTGAGTCTTAGAGTTTTATTGTTTAGACAATCTTAGTTTTATGTTGGTTAAAAAGAGTCTTAGTTTTATGTTGTTTAGAAAGAGAGAGACTTAATTTTTTGTTGGTAAGGGATATTCTTAGTTATGTGTTGGTTTGTGTTCGTTAGAGAGAATCTTAGTTTTATGTTTGTTAAATAGAGAGTCTTATTCTATGTTGATTAAACAAATTCTTAGTTTTTTTGTTCTAATAAGATACTTATTTTTATTGGTTAGAGGTTCTTAATTGCTTGTTGACCATAGATCTTAGTTTTGTTTTTGTTACAGAGACTTTGATATAAGTTGGTTAAAGAGAGTCATAATTTTGTGTTGATTAGAGATAATCCACGTTTTGTGATGGTTAGGAAGAGAGAGAGCAGTAATTTTGTGTTCTTTAAAAGAGAGTCTTAGTTTGTGTTGGTTAGAGAGTCCTAGTTTTGTGTTGGTTAGAGAGAGTTTTAATTTTCTATTGTTTAAAGACAACATTTTAGTTTTGTGTTGGATAGAGAGAGTCTTAGTTTTATGTTGGTTAGAGAGAGAGAGAGAGAGAGAGAGGGAGTCTTAGTTTTGTTGTTTTTATATAGTTGGTCTCAGTGTTTTGTTTTATGAATTGGTTAGAGTAGCGTCTTATTTTTATGTTGTTTGAAAATAGAGTTTTAATTTTATTTTGGTTTAAGAGAGAGTCTTAGTTAGTGTTGGTTAGACGTTCTTAGTTTTAAGTAGGTTAAAGAGCGAGTCTTAACTTTAAATTGGTTAAAGAGATAGCCTTAGTTTCATATTGGTTAGAGAGAGTCTTATTTTTATATTTGTTAGAGAATCTTAGTTTTATGTTGGTTAGAGACGCTTAATTTTGCGTTGGTTAGAGAGATTCTTAATTTTGTGTTGGTTAGAGAGTCTTGGTTTTGTGTTGGATTAAGAGAGAGTCTTAGTTTCGTGTTGGTCAGATAGAATCTTAATTTTGTGTTGGTTACTGAGTCTTAGTTTTGTGTTGGGTACGCAGATAGACTTCGTTTTATGTTGCTTAAAGATACAATCTTAGTTTTATGTTGATTAAAGAGAGAGTCTTAGTTTTGCGTTGGTTAGAGAGAGTGTTCGTTTCATGTTTGTTAAACAGTCTCAGTTTTATGTTGGTTACAGAGTTGTGTATTGGTATGGGAGTCTTAGTTTTTATTTTGGAAACTGAGAGTCTTAATTTTATGTAGGTTAAAGAGAGAGAGTTTTAGTTTTAAGTTGGTTAACGAGAGAGTCTTAATTTTGTCTTGGCCAGATAGTCTTTGTATTTTGTTGGTTAGAGAAAGTGTTAGTTTTCTGTTGCTTAAAGAGAGAGTCTTACTTTTATGTTGGTTAGAGTAAAACTTAGTTTTATGTTGGATAAAGAGAAAGTCTTAGTTGTATTTTTGTTATAGATATAGTCTTAGTTTTATGTTGGTAAAAGAGAATCTTAGTTTTATGTTTGTTAAAAAGAGAGTCTTAGTTTTGTGTTGGTTAAAGATACAGTCTTAGTTTTATTTTGGTTAAAGAGAGTCTTAATTTTATGTTCGTTGAAGAGAGAGTCTTAGTTTTGTTTTTGTTACAGAGACTTTTATATAAATTGGTTAAAGAGAGTCATAATTTTGTGTTGATTAGAGATAATCCTCGTTTTGCGATGGTTAGAAAGAGAGAGAGAGAGCCGTAATTTTGTGTTGGTTAAAGAGAGAGTCTTAGTTTGTTTTGGTTAGAGAGAGTCTTAATTTTAGGTTGGTTAAAGAAAGAATCGTAATTTTATGTTGGTTTGATACAGAGGTATTTTTTGCTTGGTTAGAAAGACAGTCTTAATTTTATGTTCGTTGAAGAGAGAGAGTCTTAGATTTATGTTGTTAAAGAGAAAGTTTTAAATTTATTTTGATTAGAGAGAGTCTTAATTTTATGTTGGTCAAAGAGACAGTCTTAGTTTTATATTGGTTAAATTGATAATCTTAGTTTTATCTTCCTTAGAGAGAATCTTAGTTTTATTTTGGTTAAAGTTAGGGTCATTGTTTTATGTTGTGTATAGGGTCTTAATTTTATGCTTGTTAGAGAGAGTCTTAATTTTGTGTTTGCTAGAGAGGGTCTTAGATTGTTGTTGCTTAGAGACTCTTGGTTTTGTCTTTTTAAAGAGAGTGATAATTTTGCGTTCGTTAGAGAGATTCTTACTTTTATTTTGGATAGAAAGTTTTATTTTGTGTTGGTTGAAGAAGGAGTCTTAGTTTTGTGTTGATTATACAGAGTATCAATTTTATGTTGGTTAGAGAAAGAGTCTTTGTTTTATGTTTTTAAAGATACAGTTTTAGATGTATGTTCCTTAGAGAGAGTCTTAATTTTATGTTGGTTAAAGAGAGGGTCTGAGTTTTATCTTGTTAGAGAGAGACTTATTTTTTTGTTGGTTAGACAGGATCTTAAATTTGCGTTGGTTAGAGACTCTTGTTTTTGTTTTGGTAAAATATATTCTTAATTTTCCGTTCGTTAGAGAGATTCTTAATTTTATGTTGGATAGAGAGAGTATTAATTTTGTGTTGGTTAGAGAGAGTCTTAGTTTTATTTTTGTTTAAGAGAGATTCTTAGTTTTGTGTTTGTTAGAGAGAGTCTTAATTTTATATTTGTTAAACAGCCAGTTCTTCTTTCATGTTGATTAAAGAGGGTCTTAGATTTATGTTGGTTAGAGAGGATTATTTTTGTGTTGGTTAAAGTGAGTCTTAATTTTGTGTTAGATAGAAACTGATTCTATGTTTTCTGCTGGTTAGAGATAGTTTTAATTCTATGTTGATTAGAGAGTTATGATTTTATGTTGGTTAAAGAGAGTCTTAATTTTTTGTTGGTTAAAGTGAGAGTCTTAGTTTTGTGTTGGTTAGGAGAGTCTGTGTTTTATGTTGGTTATAGAAAGAATCTTAGTTTTATGTTGGTTAGAAGAGTCTTAGTTTTGTATTGGTTAGAAAGAGTCTTAATTATGTGTTGGTTAGAGAAAATGACTTAGTTTTATGTTGGTTAGAAAGTGTTTGTTTATTGTGGTAGTTTTATGTTGGTTAGAGAGATTCTTAGATTTTTATGGTTATAGAGAGACTTAATTTTATGTTTTTTCAGGAGACTGTCACTTTTTTGTTGGTTAGAGAGATAGTCTTAATTTTGTGTTGGTTAAAGAGAGAGAGTTTTAGTTAGATATTTGTTAGAGAAATTCTTAATTTTTTTGTTGGCTAAAGAGAAAACCTTAGTTTTATGTGATTAGAAAGAATATTAGTTTCATGATGGTTGAAGAGAGAGTCTAAATTTTATGTTGGTAAAAGAAACAGTCTTAGTTTTGTGTTTGTTAGAGACTCTTAGTTTTATGCTGGTTAAAGTTAGGTTCTTAATTTTATGTTTTTTTTAAAAGAGAGATTCTTAGTTTTATGTTGCTTATAGACTGCTAGTTTTATTTAGAGAGCGTTTGTTTTATGTTGGTTAGAGATAGTCTTAATTTCATTTTGTTTATAGAGAGTCTTTGTTTTATGTTAGTATATAGAGATCCTTTGTTTTATGTTTCTTAAAGAGAGAGTTTAGTTTTCTTGTTGATTAAAAAAGAAAGTTTTTGATTTATGTTGCTTTGAAAGAAAGTCTTTTATGTCGGTTAAAGAGGCAGTCTTAGTTTTATTTTAGAGAAATTGAGAGTCTTAGTTTTATCTTACGAAAGTGTCTTAGATTTATGTTGGTTAAAGAGAGAGTCTTTGTTTTATGTTGGTTAAAGAGAGAGAATTTTAGTTTTGTGGTAGGTTGAGACATTTAGTTTTATGTTGGTTAAAGAGAGAATCTTAGTTTTGTGTTGGTTAGAGAGTCCTGGTTTCGTGTTGGTAAAAGACAGTCTTAATTTTGCGTTCGGTAGAGAGATTCTTATTTTGATATTGGTTAGAGAGAATCTTAATGTTGTGTTCGTTAGAGAGTCCTAGCTTTGTGTTGGTTAACGAAAGGCATAGTTTTGTTCTGATTAAAGAGCGGGTCTCAGTTTTGTGTTGGTTAGTGAGAGTCATAATTTTATGTTGGTTAAGGATAGTCTTTGTTTTATGTTGGTTAGAGTGAATCTTAGTTCACTGTCGGTTAAAGTTAGTCTTCGTTTTGTGCTGATTAGAGAAAGGGTTTTAATTGTATGTTTGTTACAGAAAGAGTTTTAGTTTTTTGTTTGTTAGAGAGATTCTTTCTTTTTTTGATGGTTAAAGAGAAAGTCTTAGTTTTATTTTGGTTAAAGAGAGAAACTTAGTTTTGTGTGGTTAGAGACTTTTATTTTTATGTTGGTTAAATAGAGAATCTTAGTTTTGTGTTGGTACAAGAGAGTCTTAATTTTGCGTTCGGTAGAGAGATTCTTATTTTGATGTTGGTTGGAGACAGTCTTATTTTTATGTTCGTTAGAGAGTCCTGGCTTTGTGTTGGTTAAAGAGAGTATTTGTTTTTGTTTTGATTAAAGAGAAAGTCTGATTTTTTTTTTTTGGTTAGTGAGAGTCTTAGTTTTACAATTTTTAGAGAGTCGTTGTTTTATGTTGGTTAGAGAGAATCTTAGTTCTCTGTTGATTAAAGTTGGTCTTAGTTTGTGCTTGTTAGAGAAAGGATTTTAATTTTATGTTTGTTATAGAGAGTCTTTGTTTTGTGTTGGTTAAAGAGAGAGTCTTAGTTTTATGTTGGTTAAAGAGAGAGTCTTAGATTTGTGTCGGTTAGAGAGAGTCTTCATTTTGTGTTGGCTAGAGAGGGTTTTAGATTTTTGTTGGTTAGAGGCTTTTGGTTTTGTCTTAATTCAGCGTTCGTTAGAGAGATTCGTATTTTTATGTTTGATAGAGATAGTCTTTATTTTGTATTGTTTAAAGAGAGAGTCTTAGTTTTGTGTTGGTTATACAGAGTCTTAATTTTATGTTGGTTAGAGAAAGAATCGTAATTTTTTGTTGGTTAGAGAGTGAGTTTTAATTGTATGTGAGAATCCGGGTTTTTTGTTGGTTTAATAGAGTCTTATATTTGTTTTGGTTTAAGAGAGATTCTTAGTTTTGTGTTTGTTAGAGAGAGTCTTAATTTTATATTGGTTAAAGTGAGAATCTTCGTTTTGTGTTGGTTAGCGGAGTCGTTGTTTTTTGTTTGTTAGAGAAATAATTTTAGTCTTAATTTTATGTTTTTTTTTTAGAGAGAGTCTTAGTTTTATGTTGCTTAGAGACTGCTAGTTTTATGTGAGAGAGTTGATTTTATGTTGGTTAAAGAGAGAGCATTAGTTTTATGTTGGTTAGACAGAGTCTTAACTTTGTGTTGGTTAGAGAGACTATGTTTTTGGTGGATAGAGAGTCTGTATTTTGTATTTGTTTGAGGGAATCTTAATTTTATGTGGGTTAAAGAGAAAGTATTATTTTTAAGTTGGATAAAGAGAGAGTCTTCGTTTTGTGCTCGTTAGAGATAATCTTATTTTA
This sequence comes from Achatina immaculata, assembly GCA_009760885.1. Classification (NCBI taxonomy): domain Eukaryota; kingdom Metazoa; phylum Mollusca; class Gastropoda; order Stylommatophora; family Achatinidae; genus Lissachatina; species Lissachatina immaculata. The sequence continues at coordinate 47,549,385 of CM019695.1, forward strand.
TGTTGGTTAGAGATACTCATAGTTTCATGTTGGTTAGAAACAGTCTTAGTTTTCTGTTTCTTAAAGAGAGAGTCTTATTTTTTTTTGTTCATTAAAGAGAAAGTTTCTGACTTATGTTGCTTTGAAAGAGAGTCTTAGTTTTATGTTGGTTAAAGAGGCAGTCCTAGTTTTATGTTGGGGAAATTAAGAGCCTTAGTTTTATGATTAACATTGACGTTTGAAGACATACAATAAAATGTAACATTTACGTTTCGCTTTTATCCATTCACTTAGTACAGAAGCAACTACACACATATATAAATAACTATCTACTAAGCACTAGTTTCGGGACTATTCAGAATAAACAGTTACATTAACTGAGTCTGTAACAGCAGTCTAAGATAAATTTTAGGTTTTATGATTCATGGAGGCATGTAGTCGACATCAAACATATATTGGAAAGTTTGTAGTTGTAGGAAGGAATATAATTTATATGTTGTATACAGGATGGGAGGGTATTCCAAAGACGAACAGCAGAATAACTAAAGTTTTTGTTGTAAAGATCAAGTGTAGATTTTGGAAGACATATGTTGTTCAACGTTGGCTGCCCTTTGGGTTAAATTTAAACATGTTCCATAGATAAGGCGGGGCATGCCGTGAAAGAATTTGATGTACTAACTTGGCTTTGTTGAAGAGGAACCTGTTCTTAAGAGGTAGTATTTTGATACGTTTGTGCTAATTAGTTGTTTGTGATTGATCTTTGTCACTAATAAGCTTTACTGCTCGCTTCTGGAGTGAGCAAAGTCTCTTTGTACTTGACACTGAGCAACCATCCCAGATTGTTGAGCAATAGTTTAAACGTGTCTGTATATATGATATGTAGTATGTTTTCCTTGTGTCGTGATCGATGAAATCCTTACTTTTTACTAACTGGTATACTTTTTGTGCGATAGGTTCTGTTAGACCTTACACATGACAGTTCCAGGTCAGATGTTGGTCAAAAAGTAGACCTAGAGCTTTCTGGTCGTTAATGTTTTCTGTCTCTGATGTTTCTGTAAAGAGCCAAAGTGTTGTTTGTGTTGCGTTGTGTAGTTTCTGTCTTCTTGTTGTGAGCATTGATTTTGTGTTATCGATATTTATAATCATACCATTGTTTTTGCTCCATCTAATTAAATTGTATAACACTACCTGTAGAGTTGATTCTAGATTAATACAGTTGTAGTCACTGGTGTAGACTGTGCAATCAAAATCGTCACAAGAAGAGTGTTTAAGAAGAAATGGAAGATCATTGATATACATAACAAACAGCAACGGGCCTAGAATAGAACCTTGCGGAACACTAGTGTCAGCTATAGCAGAAATTGACAGAGAATTGTTGAAGAATACTATCAGTTGTATGTCTGAAAGAAATGATGCAATTAATTTTATTAGGTCAGGGTGCAATTTATAAGTCATTATTGTTCATACAAGAATATCGTGGTCAATCATATCAGATGCCTTTTTTGAAAGGGGGAGGAGTATGAGAAAAGTGACAGATCCAGCCAGAAGTATTTTAAAATACGGGATAACTTTAAAAGCCCAGAGTGATTAGAACTTTGCGGTAGGAGAAGATATGAAGCAGGTTGTCTGGTGGCGATTAGGAGAGGCGACACGTTCTGGAGCGAAATGTGAGATGGAAACATTCGTGGACCAAGTATAGTACAATAATTATTTTGACAAACATAATACAACAGATTGTGCACTAATGATGTTTTCTTTCTGATGTTTTATCTTATAATTGCGTAATGTGTTTTTTTCCTCAGATCTCTCGTTTCTGTCGTTGTAGCAATCACTGTCCATATTTGACATTGATAGCAAAAAGAGTCTGGAAGGTGCTGTGTTATTGTTCTATAATATGTGACGCATTTAAATGAACATATTTCAGGTTAATAATATAAGGAAACAATATGAGAGGCTCTCAAAGTATGTGTAGGAGGTAACACAAAACTTAACTATCCCCCCTATTTAAGGAAACCCTCAGAAACTTATCAGGAAGTATGTTTCCCCCTTAACACTGAAAGCTATCTGAGGACTGAGATAAACTATGAAAAAAAAATTAGTCAAGACAAGAGAAGAAAATACAAAACAACAAACGCACGATCAAACTTCATAAATGATAGTAGAAAAATAGATCCTGGTATCACATTTAAAACTACTGTTGAATTAACACGTTTTTAAAAATATATTTTGCTTTTATGTGACTTTAGTGGACTTTTGCCAAAGTATGGCCTTATAATCTGTGTAACTGGGAGTGTTAGGTCTCTGAACATGAATATGGTAATATCAAGCTGTGAATTAAGTGATATTTGATAGGCCATTATATGAATATGAAACAAAACTATTTTTGACAGCTGCAGCTGCTCATGTGAATATAATATTAATGATCTGTCTACGTCTAACTGACATTAGAGATGTAGGAGAATATAATGTCAGAGAATTGTATACGTCATGAACCAGCTTGGTCCAGAACAAAATAGAACTTAATTACTCAGTGTAGCAGAATAGAAGGAGTCTGAGTACTGCTTTCAATTTCGTGAAGGTGTTATACACCAACAAATATCAGACTTCTTGGTTATATGACACTAGAGGCTTTTTATCCTTTAGAGAATTAGAAGTTTAGTGTGCTGAACCAACTGTCTGAGAGGGGAACTATGAAGAGACCACCAAATGAGTTGTGTTATCAATTCGCCATCTGCAGTACTACATTAGGGTGTAAAGGTGGAGGGAACTGCATTCTAGAAGTATATATGTACCATATGGATATGACAGTTAATAGATGTAGATAGTGATGTGGCTGTATTAAACAAATAATTGCTTCGTACTAAACAGGTATAAATAGGAATACAGAATTTATGACAATTGCGATGGAAAAAAGTTATGAACATGATTTTAACAATTTTATATATAGGTTATATATTGAGGCCATTCATTGTTTTTTCATATATTTATTTCGCCTCTATTGTCCTCACAAAGTTTTCTAATGTATTCGCACCATAGTGCCATTATTTCATCTCTGTCCATTATTATTCGCCACTCCTTTGACTTCAGGAAACCAGTCTTGTGGTATTCCCTTTTGTTTGTTAACTCCTTTATTTCTGTGTACATATCTCTTGTGTTTCCATGATGGTGTGTCTTTATTTCATTACGTTTCTTATTTACCCACTCTTCTTTATCTTTATTGCATTTGCATCGTATTTCTTTATTTATTTTATCATATTCATCTTTAATTTCCTTAAGATTTCTTCTCCAATCCATTAGTTGCAAAATGTCTTCTGTCATCCACCCCTGTTTAGCGTGTCGTTTATTTGGAGATACTATTTCGTTAGATGTTTGCTGAATAGATTCTTTAAGCGTATTCCATTGTTCATCAATCGTTTCAATATTCATTATAACATTACACATTTTATGTACTATGATCCTATATTGTTCTTGCATTCCCTTACCTTTCCATAATGTCTCTCTATTTTAAATTTTGTTTTAGCTGTTACCTTTAACCTCGTTAGTCTGATTCTCACTTTTCGTACGTCTGGAATGTGGCCACTGTTGCAATCTGCGCCTCGTCTTGTTTTCACGGATATTAGTGATTTATTGAATCTTCTGTTGGTCATAATATATTCTATCAGGCTACATTAAGCACATGAAGAACTGGAAAGCACCAGGACCTGATAAAATCACCAAGTAAGAATTGGAAGCATTATGAGAACTTGGCATAGAAAAAATTACTAGATTTCTGAATGACACCTATAACAGTAATTGTGTCCCATCAGACCTATTTCAATGAGTTAAATGTGAAGACCATCGAACCATTAGACTTATGAGCTATGTTACCAAAAATCCTGCTTCGTATTGTCAAGAGAAGAGTCAGGGATTAAATAAAACCAGAAATCGCTGAAGAACAGTGTGATATCTTCTAAGGAAACGGCTCAAGTAATGCCATATATATATATATATATATATATATATGGCATTACTTGTGCCGTTTCCTTCGAAGATGTCACACTGTTCTTCAGCAAGAGCAGAAAAAAAGGCGAAGGACAGGCATTTGTGGAAAACCCTTGCGGAAGCCCATGTGCCCTGGGCATTTAAGGTTCAGATATGTATATATATATATATATATATATATATATATAATATCTTATCTTATATCCTTCCCGTGCCGTTAAACGTCACATAGGGCTCACAAAGTAGTTCGCCAATTTTTCCTGTCTTCGGCAAGTCTTTCAACCTCATCAAATGTTTTTATGCCTGTTAATTTGGCCTCTCTTAACAATTTCCTCTTCAGAGTTTCACGCGGTCTGCCTCTTTTTCTTTGGCTTGTTGTGTTCCACTTGACAGCTTGTTTTGGAATTCTCTGATCATTTTTTCTCATCAAGTGACCACCATATGTCTATCGCCTTTTCCTGATCACCCATGAGACTGGTTGTTGTTCAGTCATCTGTCTTATCTCTGCATTGTTCTTGAATTCGTTCCACTTGATGCCGAGTATTTTCCTTAGGCATTTGTTTTCAACAGAGTCTTATTTCTTTTCTATCTCTTTAGTTGTTTTCCAGTTTTCACATGCATATATGAGGGAGGATATTACATTTGAATTTAATAGTCTTAACCTGGCTTTTATGCTTATAACTTTTGAATTCCATATGTTCTCAATATTTTTGAAGACTGATGCTGTTTTTGCAATTCTGATCCTAACTTCCCTTTTAGTTTAACCATCCTGGTCTATGTAGCTGCCAAGGTATGCAAATTGATTGACGTCTTCAATATCTGTCCATTCTATGTGTATTTTTCCATTTTGATGAATGGGAATTTTCATTACTTTTGTTTTGTCCTTGTTAATTTCAAGTCCTATTTTGCTAGCCATTGAAGACAAGCTATCTGTTTTTTCTTGCATAGAATTCACATTATTACTGATAAGAGTTATGTCATCAGCAAAATCAAGATCTTCTAGTTGGGTCCCATGTACCCAGTCAATACCTGTGTTACCTGTGCAGCATTTTTTCATTATGAAGTCTATTGTAATTCTAAAAAGTAAAGGAGACAGTATACATCCTTGTTTCACACCTGTTTCAGTCTTGAACCATACCCTCATCCCTTCTTCTGTCTTGACTGCACAAGCATACACACTGTAGAAATCCTTAATGAAGTTGACAATTTTAGATGGTATTCCATACAGACTTAAAATTCTCCATAATGAATCTCTGTGTATGCTGCCAAATGCCTTTTAAAATCTATGAAGTTCAGTATTAATGGTTTCTGCTTTTCAATATATTCTTCAAGTATTATTCTTAGAGTAAAGATCTGGTCGAGACAGCTTCTCCCTTTTCGAAATCCAGCTTGTTCTTGTCTCATTGCATTATCCACTATATCTTTAAGTCTATTCAAAACGTGAACTTCCAAAATACTTTTGACACAACTAATATTACGGTTACTCCTCTCCAGTTGTTACAGTCACTAAGATTGCCTTATTTTTGGTATTTTAACAATGATTCCTTTTTTTCTAATTAGAAGGGACCTTCTCTTATTTCCAAATCTTGTTAAACATTCTCTGTAGTTGTCTCATGTAGTCAATATTGATAGGTTTTAGCATTTCGGGTATTATTTCATCTTCACCTGCAGCTTTTGTTGTTAGCCATTAAATTCACTACTGTTTCAATTTCATGCAATTCAATTTCATCTAGGTTGACATTTAGTTGTGGGGCTGGTAAGTCAGTTTCAAGGTTTAACAATTCTTTTGGGTGTGGTCGATTAAGTATTTCTTGGAAGTGTTCATCCCGTCTTTGCTTTTGGTCTTTACTTGATGTTATTAGGGTTCCAGTTTTGCTAAGGATTGGTCTTTCTTTAAATGTCATAGTACCTGTTAGCCTCTTTTGTATGTTATATAAAGTTTTGCTGTCTCCTGTTTTTGCTGCTTTTTCTGCCTCTTTCGCCATATTGTCTATGTATTCTCTTTTATCCTTTCTATTTGAACTTTTTACTGTTTTGTCTATTTCTTTGTATTTTGCTTTCGCCAGATTTTTTCCAAGATCTGTATATATATATATATATATATATATAATATATATATATATATATATATGGTATTTATATTGAGAACATATATGGAAAGATCAATAGAAATAAAGACAGATCTATATTTATGCTTCGTTGACTACTGTAAAGCATTTCATAAAGTGGGACACACAGAAGTTATAAGAATGCTCGAAGACATCAGCATAGACGGAAAAGATCTGAAACTCATCAAAAACATATACTGGTAGCAATCGGCAGCAACGAAGGTTGAGAATCAAATAGGAGCATTTCAAAACATAAAATTCGAAATGAGACATTGATGTGTTCTATCTCCTGACCTCTTATCTTTCTACAGTGAAAATATAATGATAAATATAGAGAACATGCCAGGGATGTCAGCTGGCGGGTACAACCGTAACAACTTAATATATGCAGACGACATAGTTCTGCTTGCTTAAAGTGAATGAGAGCTACAGACTCTTCTGGACATCGTGGTTCGTGAAAATAAAAGTAAAGGTCTCAGTCTGAATAAAAAGAAGACTGAAGTAATGGTCATCTCAAAGAAAAAAAAACATCAAAATGTAGCATTGCCATCGAACTGAAACAAGTTGATAGATTCAAGTACTAAGGAACACTTATAACAGCTGATGGGAAATGGTCCAACTAAATAAAAAGAAGACGTGCTAAGGGCAAGTCAGCATTCCAGACAATGAGAAACATCTTGTGCAACAGATCCATATCAATGGGAACAAGATTCCGAGTATTGAAATGTTACATGGAGTCAGTTTTGTTATATGGATGTGAAGCACGGTCCATGAATATAAGACTACATAATAAGTACATAATAAGAATAAGAGAGTGCATAATCAGTACATAATAAGAATAAGAGAGAACATAATAATTACATAATAAGATTAAGAAAGTGCATAATAAGTACATAATAAGAATAAGAAGGACAAAATAAGAGTAAGAGAGGACAAATTAAGACTAAGAGAGGACAGCGAGAAATTGAGAAAACCGACATGTAGCTCGTAATAATGATGTTGAAGCTACCAGGGATAGATAAGAAAACCAACGAAGAAGTCTTAAAAGAGACCGATGTTAAAAGGCAAATTACAGCAAAGATGATAGGCTGACAAGTGAGATTTGTAGGACAATTTCTGATTTGATGAATATCATCACCAATTTTCATGACAGTTATGTTGAATATCTTCAGGAATATATATTCAATATTTGCGTTGCTTTAAGAAAAATATTCAAACAAGGCTCAATCTCTTTGATTTAGAATTTCCAAATTTTGATATCAGTGACAACGAAAGAATTGTTGCAATCAACAATGTTTGAAGATTTTGATTCAGCTGCTTCAGCAGAAAAAATTCTGCTTCAGCAGATAAAACTTCAGACTGGAACTCCAAACAAGCAAAAACTGACAATCGGTTGGTGGTAGTGTTTTCCTATTTTCAAGTTAACTCTGTTGCATGTGTTGAATTACAAAAAAAAAAACGGTTGAATTTACTTTCTGTCTGTCTGAGACTAACGTGTGCACTGAAAGAATTTTCTTATACAAGAATACGATATGGACAAGGCAGAAAAAAAACAACTTAACCTTCAAATATTGAAAGCGATGCTTATGGTTAAATGCAGCTTTGAGGGCGCAGGAAACCCAGGCCAGAAACTCCACAACACGCTCATGCAGCGCCCAGATCTACTAAGAAAAATACAATCCTCACAGAAATATTGCGCCGCAACTTCAGAGGAGCTAGTACCATGTACATCATCTGCTGCAGAGCAGCTGTAATGTCTACTAATTACTGTTAGTGTCACAATAAGCTACGGCTCCTTTATGTTTAGCTTTTTATTTTTGTATGTGAACTGTAAAAATCCGTGAAGCAAGCTTCCAATTGTTGAAGACTTTCTACAGTTTTAGTCTGGCATAGACAGTGAAGGTTAAAGAGCAAAATTTGGTGGAGTGGGGGGGGGGGGCGTGTCCGGGTTTGGTGTGAGAAAAATATGGCCACCTTATCATTAGATAAACAGCAGATTTTAGAATATTCAAGTAAATCAAAGATGGTAATAACTGTTCAGTGAAAAGAACAAGATTAACTCCAGTAATACAAAGTGATATCTTGACTTGGCTTATACATTCTTTTCTCTTGCAACAGCAACCGCTTATTCATTCCAAACACAAGGGCAATTTCATCAAATCGATCTGACAAAATTCAGGATGTACAGATGTTTCTGTTGACACATGGTTCCGTAACAATATTTTATATCTTTACACTAATCAGTACATTATCTTTTATTTTAAACCACGAGATTAATGAAAGCTGTTGATGGAGGTTATCAGATTTTTACAAATAACGTTGTTTTCTTGTTGTATATATAATTATAACATGAACATAATTACATATATGGATGTGTGTAACGACTAGTATTACTAAATACTACTAATGTTACTAAATAGTAAAGTTAAGTTACTGTTACAATCTTGCTATGCCTGAATATATTATGCAGTGTTCAGGCTAAATATAACACTAGCACTTTTACATAAATTTGACTTAACAGCAAAATAGGACAAATTCCTTCTTTACACATTGGTTTATTACATGATGGTGTACGATATATGGACAACATCAAGAGATGTACTATCAGCTTTTTAGCCAATGTCTAAGATGAAAGTAACATTAAACAAGGGATTTTATGCAGGTAATTTTCATGGAAAGTGTGTATGAACTTACATAGTTTAACAGAGGTAAAAGCTCAGCTCAGCTGAACAGAGCTTAAATGAAACAATGAAAACGTAAAGGACTAAATCACATGCAAACAAAAATTTGTTTTTTTTCAAATCGAAGATATGTATTTGGAACACATTACTAAATATAAGTGGTAAGAAGTATAAAATAATACGACATTAGACTAGTTGGAATATTTACATGTATACAGAAAATAAACAAGCAAACATTATTAATTAAGCTCACATCAATGACGACAATAGGTCAAGACCACAGACAGGACAAGTCCGTTCCTTCTTAAACAATGTGCACCAAGGTGATTCAGCTAAGTCGTTGTCAGACATGTAATTATAAGTTTAATGTTACTTGTCTTTCATTGATTCCTTCTGTTTTAGATACTCTATTATTCTGAATCGTTTAAAAGATACCCATTTGTTTTTTCTTCTTTTCTTTTGCCACCAGAAACTCATATCACTTCATTTTGCTTCTCCTGGCTGTGCTCAAAATGAATTTTGCAAAGCAAATATTAAAATAGCAATAACATTTGGTCCTCAGGGAAAATATTTCCTATCATTTATCTGCAAAGCTGCTTTACTTTATCTGTCCTTCTACATTACTGCCCTTAACTTTAATTCTCAGTCCTGACGTATCTTACTTTCGGCGGTGACCTGTCCTACCAGGACAAAGAATAGTAGATTCTTCAGAAACCACATTTTTCCAAACATCGCGAGCGAAGGTATAGAAATTGCTGTGCTGGTGAAATAAGCTGCTCTTTATGATGTTATACTTGTTTTTGATAATGTGTTAAAATATAAATTATATAATACAGAACAAATGGAACGTTTTATCTATAAAATTACCACTACTGAAAGGCAATTATGTTATTATATTTGCCAAATGCATATGAAATGTAATATTGCGTTTCATCCAATTTTTCTCATTTATGACGCTTGCTTTAAAACCCATTTTAGATGACCATGTTTTGTGTGGTAATTTCTACTCCTAATGTCCCATGTTATGCATTAAACACACATTCGTGCACAGTGAACAAGTGCGCCGACCTACGCTAATGTAGTATTTCTGCACTACCTGTGTAACTAAACATGTGTAATACGTATTAGTATTACAATGTATTGAATTTGCTATACACTAGGTGTGTGTGTGTGATGATGAGTTACTCACCCACTGAACAAATAATTGACTCGTGAGCCCTTTAAGTCACATTTACAGGCGTCACTAATTACAGATTAGATTTACTTTACTGCTACACAAGTAACACAACAGACTTTACATTGATGCAGCTACGAAAACCCAGAACATACAATCACTACAAACCGTACGCGAAACATGACCAGATTATTTAAACACAACTCATCTCAACGCCACATATGGGACAATCAATATAGATTAATATAGCACACGATTCCAGCAATTACAAAAGAGATAATCACAGTTTAATGATGAACCCCTATTTTTAAGTGAACGTTTCAAAGGTATGTGGACTGAAAATAAACAGCTGATAAACAATTAACAGAAATAAGATAAAGCTGTACCGGCGATGAACATATGTGAGAGACACACTCAGACAACATGGAAAAACTTTTAAACGTTATTATTCCAAAAACTGCAAACTATGATTTCAAACTAGAACCACAGACATTGTCCAAAAGGGGACAATCAGATCACAAGTTCTATGTAGCATAACCTTGTAAGTAATGTTTATTATTATTATTATTATTATTATTAGTGATATGAGTATGAATATAATTAAGAATGTATTGTAGGCAAAATAGTAAAATCAAACAGCAACAGAAAAGTAGATAATTATAAAAACAAAAGAAATAATGAAAATTTTGAAAAAGACAACAATAACAGCTTGGTTCCTCATCCATTCTCTTGTTCATTTCCCATGTCCTCTTCACTTTTCCTTCTAGATTTCCTCCTCTGTTCTGTGAGATAGCAAATATTAACACTGATGTTTCAATAAACTTCCACCGGCCTCTTTCTTCCATATTTTAAAAAAAAAAACCTGTTTTCTTCCTAAACCCAGGATTGATCTGTACAAGAAAAGCATTTTATATATTATACCGGAGTATAAAGAAAGTGAGACAAAAACACTTACTTGTCAGACACGAGCAACATGTCGTAAGGTGTAAAGGTGGATCTTTCCTATGCAACAGCCGGCGTGATGACCCTGATTTTGTAGAAAAATAAAGTTATCCCATATACCGTGTATTTCTGTAACACAACACAGCGGTTCTAAATAATTCAACCAACATTTTTAGCTTAACATCAGTTTAATGAAACACATTTCGTGAATGATTTAAAGTAAGAAATATCTAAATAAACATAGCAAGAAATGGATACTCCCCTCCCCCACCCGTATATTACAGACGTCCTCTTTTCCCTTCTCGAACGTTTCTTCCCCAGCCCCTTTCTGATTCTCACCTCCCTCCACCCCCCACCCCTACAACAACAAAAAAAGAAGTAAAGTTTGATTCATGATGGATTTGTTTCTCATCCTATCTTATCTTAACTTTTTATCTTGTCATGCGAGCTTACCACAGTGAGAAAACAAGTAGTATTTAAGAGCATGGTGATCAGTCTCAATAGAGGAGCTACAGTATACAAAAGTCGACGTTCACATTAAGTTAGAGCTAAGCCAGTGTGATGGTCTGAGTTGCAGAAGCCCACGACAATGTTGCTGCCTTGCTCCAAAGTAAAAATGCACTGTTAAGGAAATCATAAGCCGTGCTAGGAAAGAACCAGAGCTACCATCTCTTCCTACCTGACGTGGAACATCTTCAAATACTCGATACGTTCGTAAATATTGGAACTGATTGATCAGTAATTTCTTCTCTTTTATGATTCCTAGCAGAAGCGTTTACCTGGTGGTGTGTTTATAATTTCCAGACCTGATAACTTGAGTTTAATTACTTAGAGATGAGATAAGTTGTTTCCTGTTCCATTTCTTATATTCATCTCTAATTTTTTTTTAAGGGGGAGGGGATTAGAACTTTGTGGTAGGAGAAGATATGAAGCAGGTTGTCTGGTGGCGATTAGGAGGGGCGATACGTTCTGGAGTGAAATATGAGATGGAAATATTCGTTGATCAAGTATAGTACAATAATTATTTTGACAAAAATAATACAACAAATGTTATACTAATTGTGTTTTATTTCTGATCTTTTATCTTGTTTTAAGTTTCGTGTTTTTTCCCTTAAATATCTCATTTATATCGTAATAACTTCCCTTCTGTCTGTAGCAATCACTGTCCATGTTTGTCAGAGTTTGGACGGTGCTATTTTGGTATAATATGTGACGCATTTACTTTGCGTGCGAATGTTTTAAAAGAACATATTTCATGCTAATAATTGAATGAGATGGTATGAGAGGTCTCATAGTGTACATAGGAGGTAACACAAAACTTAACTATCCCCCCTATTTAAGGAAAACCTCCGAGACCTATAAGGAAGCCTGTTTCTCCTTAACACTGAAATGTATCTGAGGACGGAGAAAAAACTATGAAATAAACTTTTTTAAAAGGCAATATAAGAGAATAAAAAACGAACACTTTTCTAAACATATGTGCTTTTATGTGACTTTCTGAAATTTTGCCAAAAGATGGTTTCTGTAACTGGGAGTGTTAGGTCTTTCTGGATATAAATGCGATGATCATTTAGAAGTAGACGTGAATATGGTAATATCAAGCTGTGAATTAATCGATATTTGACAGTCCATTATTTGAATAAGAAACAAAAATATATTGTGACAGGTCCTTATGTGAGTATAATATTAATGATTTGTAAACGTTTAACTGACATTAGAGATGTAGGTGAATATCATGTCAGAGAGTTGTATATGCCACAAACCAGCTTGGCCCAGACCAATATAGAACTTAGTTACAGAATTATAGCAGAATAGAAAGAGGTTGAGTATTGCTTTCAATTTCGTGAAGGTGGTATACAATACACCAACAAATATCAGAATTCCTTCGTTATATGACACAAAGGGTTTTTATCCTTTAGAGAATTAGAAGTTTAATGTGCTGAATCGACTGTCTGAGAGGGAAACAATGAAGGGACGACAAAAGGAGTTGTTTTGTCAAATCGTCATATACAGCATGACATTAGGGTGAATGAGTGGAGGTAACTTCATTCTAGAAATATATGCAACATATGGATGTGGTAGTAGATAGATGAATATGTTGATGTGGCTTTAGAACACAAATAAGTTCTTGGTATTACATATGTATAAATAGAAACCACGACTTATGACAGCTGCGATAGATAAAGATATGAACATGAAATTAATAAATAATATACCCCTTGATTAGTGTCAATGCAATCTTCCCATCCACCAACAAAGTAATTTGTATCGAACTCGAATTCTGCTCTACAGCCCACAACATGTTCAGTTTCATCGCGTCTCAGATTTTCTATTTCTGTTCTGTTGAAGACGTATAGTGGCTCAAACAGTGTCAAAATAAAGACTATCAATCAATCTATCTATCTATCTATCTATCTATCTCTATCTATCTATCTATCTATCTATCTATCTATCTATCTATCTATCTATCTATCTATCTATCTATCTATGTCAGTGTCACTGTGACTGCCTTTTTAGCCTAGCTTATTATCTGTCTTTCTTCTTAGCCTAGCTTATTATCTGTCTTTCTTCTTAGCCTAGCTTATAGTTATTCTTTGTCTGTGTGTTTAGTCTAGCTTATTGTTATTCTATGCCTGTCTTTTTTACTCTACCTCTTATTTATTCTCCGCCTATATTTTTATAAGAGAATGAATAATTATAATCTTAATTATAAGATAATTTTATAAGAGAATTTATAAGCATGCCCAGCATGCTTCGAAACCAGACCTAAATCATTTCAATGGCCCCGACCACAGAGGCAAATCTGATTTTCTGGTAACAGCCAATAAAAATGTCACGCAGATGACACAAGTCGCCTGACACTTGAGAACCGCTGCATTCAAAATTATGAGACGCTGGAACCACATGGGTTAAACTTGCTGTTTAGTTACACGTAACATCATCTTCTTCAATCATTATAGTACCTCCCCACTAAGTCCACCCCTTCTTACTTTTCAAACTTCCTCACAGCATCACTCTGCAACCCCGCTATTTTCTCTGCAACCCCTCTTCTCTGCAACCCCTCTTCTCTGCAACCCCTCTCCTCTGCAACCCCTCTTCCCCAATCATCTGTTTCAATTTCTCTTAGCTAGGTCGGTATTGCGTCACTCTCTCTCCTCTCCCCGGTTCCCCATCCACCACCCCCAGTTACAACCCACCGACCACATGTCACAGATCTCTATTTAAACAGTCTCCACGTCCTACTAAATCCATTCCTGACACACACCGCCGGACAAGCCACACCTTGCAATTTACAGATAATTAATCTTTTTAAATTTTTTTTTTTAGTATTCGTGTGAATCTATACTTTATCTCCTCTCTCTCTCTATTTCTTCGTCCTGTATGTTTTTGTATGATTAAGGCTCACGCCGAAACGTCACAACTTTGTAATCGTTAAGTAATAAAACTGATCATACTTTTTTCCTATTTTATACATACTGCCTGTCTTTTTAGTCTGGCTTATAGTTATTCTTTCCTGTGTTTTTAATTTAGCATATCTTTAGTCTCTCCCTGTATTTTAGTCTACCTTATTATTATTCTGCATTTGTACTTGCCTACATTTTTCTTGTTTCTATCTGTCTGTCTGTCTACCTACCAGTCTACCTAACTATCTACCTACCTACCTACCTAGCTAGCCTACCTACCCATCGGCCTGTCTGTTTGTATGTCTGTCTGTCTGTGTGCCTGTATGTCTGTGTTCCTTCTGATGAATATTTTGCTTTCTTTATTATGTCTGTTACGAGGGAATCACATGCAGTTAAAACATTGCCTTTTCTGACATCTCAAATCTATGAAACATAAAGATATGTTTTTTCAGTGAGAACAGAATGGAACTTAGTTTGTTTCTCATCATGACTAACATATGTGATGAACTCAAGCTGAAAACTACATCTACATAGATCCTTTGCTGTTGTCGTTCCCATAAACGGAGATTAAGATGTCCATATCAATCAATGTAGTGAAGATGTTGATCATTATCATGGTACAATACAGAGAAGACATGAGCTAAACAAAAAAGCTTGTGTTTACTGTCTACATGCTTGTGAACCACCAGAAGGTCTGTCCCTTTATCCAAGACAGAACACTTACTGCAGCCATCAATGGAGAAGTGGGATAGGGTGTTGGACAGTAAAGAATCTCTGACTCAAATAACTGCACTCTCACAGCAATACAGTTTTTCTCCACAGTGTGATCACTGATAAGCCAAACATCGTCATAATGTGTATGCAGCCACATTAGGTTGGCGTGATATTCTTCTTCAAATTGGGCCATTAGACTTTAAAAAAGCAATTGATCATTACAGAAAGATACAAGGAAATACTTTTCCTTATAATTAGAAAATAGCTTATTTGTCGTGAACAGTAGCAGGTGGGAAATATAATTACAGTAATCGTTCATAAAAAAATTACAACAAATACTATTTTGTACACGCAGTTAAGAAAATACCGGTGTAATAAAGTAAATGACAAGTTTATGAAGAAGATTGGTATGAAATTATGTTTGATTTTTCGAGGACAAATTAAATAATCAGAACACAACTTTAACATCTCAAGCTTGATGTTGCTGTCCCGACTGAAGGTCCTTGGTTCTATTTCACACTAAGGCGGAAAACATTTTTTTCGTGTCTACATGCACCAGGGTCTATCCAGCCTTAAGAAATGGGTACCTGGTGTTTCTGTGTCACTACAAAGACAGCGAGGACTGGTGTAAGCTCTTTACCTCAAAATAATTTAGTGGTCGAGAAACGTGACAGCTCACATCTACGACGTGAAAATGTCGCTTCTGTATTTCTAGCTTCGGTAGAAATTTTGTTTCGTTTTTTTTAAATCTACGAAATTCCCCCAAGTTTTAGCTAGTATAATTAGATATAACAAAAAGGGTAAAACTCTTCTTAGTAGAGAGTTATTAATGTCGGGAATGTTTAACTTCTGTATACGAACCACATGCTCAGAATCTATAAATCCACTGTTATGTGTTGCTGAACATCGGAGAACCAATCAGAGAATCCAAAGCAAATTCAGAGGATTTGAAATACTGGAGGGTAATTTTAAGAATACACTGGGAAGAACGTATGACACACGATGATAACCAAACGAACGGGCATTCAGAACATTACTAAAGAGGTCAAACGACAAAAATAGAAATGAATGGTCCATTCCATATGAATGTAGAAGAAACAAGACTCCTCTATACCGCCTTGACCTGGACAGCTCAAGGGAAAAGAGAGAGGGGCAGGCCATTGGGGACATGGAGACGCACAATACAGGAATATCTGAATGAAGCAGGAAAGACATGATTTGAGGTATCTCGATTTCTTCAGAACAGGATTGTCTTGTAAATCTTTTTAAATGGTGATGATGATGATGATGATGATGATGATGATGACGATGACGATGATGGTGGTGGTGATGGTGATGATGATGATGATTATGATTATGATGATGATGATGATGTCATTTAAGTTCTTCAAAAACTCTATGTGCACACATTTCCTCAAATATGCCGTGGCGCTGTTTGACGGCGTTACTGTCTCTTATGTATTGATAATGACGTGCTGGAAATTCATCAAAATTATAGAAAACAAGCTGAATTCTTTCCATACTAAACGTTTACGAAGAATTAAAAGAATATTTTGGCCGAACACCGTAAGAAACAGCAGCTTGTTGGTAGAAATGCAGATGAAGCCACTGACAGCAAATACTGAGGAAAGACGCTGGCGATGGTTGGGACATGTACTCCGGATGATTGATGAGTCACTACCAAAAATAGCACTACAGGGGAACAGAGTTTGGTTAGACCAAAAGAGACATGGAGATGAACAATATAGAGGATGTTGAGTAAAAGAGGGCTCACCTAGGCAAGAGGTGAAAAAAAAGCAAAGGACAAGCGCTTGCGGAAAGCATATATGACTTGGGTACTTAAGGTTCAGAGAGGGAGAGAGAGAAAGGGAGAGAGAGAGGGGGAGAGAGAGAGGGGGAGAGAGAGGGAATTTGGCTGAAGATAGAAAAGGGCATGGACATTTTTTTTTAATTTAGGCAAATTTCTCGTAACAGTTACATCTGAGCTGAAGACTGACTTATTACTAATACTATTTTTCTTCTCTCGAAACACTTCATGAATATAATATAAAGAGAGCTCTATTAAGAGTTTTTAAAGAGTTGTTAAAAAACGTTCTACCAAGTTAAATATAATGTTGCTATAACTGCTATGGTAACTTCTGCACAACTGGTACTAATAGAGTTAAATGGAGGTTTTTTTTTGGTGCAGCAATAATGAAATGCTTGTAAAAGACAACAATAACAGCCTGGTTCCTTATCCATTCTCTTGATCATTATATACCACGATTTTTTTTTACTGTCCCAGATTTTTACTTTTGACTTTCACTATGTTAATGTTATTTAGGTCATTCTAATGGCAATCCTCGGTGTTCTATTTGACACATAAACTTGTGTAGTTCTCTGGACCATCAATAAGCGGGTACCTGTTTAGCATTTAAAAAATATTTATAGTTATCTGTTACCAGCTAGTGTGATAGAACTTTAGAAGCTGGGGTATTTACAGTTATGTTTGTGTTATAACAGCAAACCAGTATAACCTGTCAAAACCGGATGTGTTATACAACGATGGGCTCCATATATACGATTCGGACGTCCCATGGAATATAGTCAACAAAGTTCAGATAGCCCAATCTGATAAAGCCAAGTAGTGGACATAACTGGACGTGGCGAAGTGAAAAGGGTCTCATTTCTCACGTAAACAAAGCATAACCATTACAGATATGTTACATAAGGTTATTTTCTTCAATGATTACGTCCCCTGATATCCTTGTTTGTAAAGACCAGTGGATCGAATTCAGTCGGATAGGCACCAGTCACCAAGCTGTTGGAAAGTATACCAGAGTTTACTAAGAGAGGGTAAAGAGGTTGTTCACTTAAGCGTCCATTTAGAAAATGTTCAGATAGTATATTTCACAACAGAGAGCGCGCTCCTACAGTGGTTGATCAGCCACCAAACACGACCTTAACAGCTTTCTTTCAACTGTGTCAGCAGGATTCTTTCGCAAGGACTTTGATATATCCAGAGATACCTCCATATTACACATGAGATGCATCGAGGAAAGTTTTCTGTAGAAGAAAAGTTTGCCAGCCCGTCACTGGGCATAATGCAGTCGCTAGTGATGCCTTGAGTCGTCGTACACAGTTCACTCCAGTAACGTTGGTGCTGTTTCCTTATGATGTTTCTTCACTCACTTCCTGGACCAAGATCTTTCACGGAGCTAAGAACAGAAAACGGAGAGGTATGGCAGACATTAATAGAGACCGGTCAGAAGTTGGGTGTGCTTGAAGGAGACCAGCACTGGGATGACACATTGCGAGACGCTGAATGGATCTCCCTCCCAGAGCAGATCAGAAAGCTGTTTGCTATAATATTGACTACATGCAGTCGACTGAAACTAAACTCATTATAGGAAAAATATAAGGAGGCCCTAAGTGAGGATATACTCGTCAAAGTCATCATCATCATCATCATCATGTGCCGTGCCGACTGGCGTTGGCTATTATGCTTCTCCAGAGTATCCGATCTTTCATGCAGGCCATCAGCTCAGTTGGTGATCTTCTCTCACACCATCCCGTCAGACTGTCCAGTATCATTTCTCTTGGTCTTCCTCTTGATCTTCTTCCTTCTATTTTTCCTGTTGTTATATTATTTTCAATGCCCCCTATTCTCATTGCATGTCCTATGAAAGTACATTGTCTCTCTCTTATCTTTTTGACAAGGTTTTTTTGTCTCTCCAGCTCTTCTCATACATTCTTCATTAGTTATTTTTGCTGTCCAGGGGATTCGCAACATTCTTCTAATAAACCACATTTCTGCTGCTTCCAATGATTTTTGTGCAGATTTACCTATTGTCCATGATTCACTTCGTATAACAAGTTAGGTTCAATATAGCATTTTAGAACTCGTTTTCTGACATTCATTGATAAAGATGTGTTGGTTAATATGTTTCTCATTCTCTGAAATGCAGTCTTTGTTTGGCCTATTCTGTTCCTAATTTCTGTTCTGCATTTCCCATTTGAAGTTATTACTGCTACAAGGTATTTGAATTTCTGTACCTGCTTTAGAATAGTTCCGTTTAATTTAATACTGCATGCTGGTGGATTCTGTTTCTTAGATATAACCATAGTCTCTGTCTTTTTGATGTTCAAAGCAAGGCCTTTCTGTTCACTTTCTTTGGCGACTTTATCCAAGAGATTTTGCAAGTCTTGTTGGTTCTCAGCTATCAGTACTGTGTCGTCAGCATACCGAAGGTTGTTAATATTGTATCCTGCAATTTGTATGCCTGGTTCTGTGATGATTGTTCTTAGAATATTCTCGCTATACAGAGAAAAAAGGTCTGGAGATAGTACACATCCTTGTCGCACCCCTTGTTTTATAGGTTGATATTTTCCAGTTCTATTTTCAACTCGAACTGCTGCTTCTTGCTGCCAGTATAGATGTTTTACAATCCTCAGGTCTTTGCCGTCTATATTGATGGCTTCAAGCATTTTAATAATTTCATTATGTTTCACCTTGTCAAATGCCTTGGTGTAATCAATGAAGCATAAGTAGAGATCTTTCTGTACTTCTAAAGCTCTTTCTGTTAGTGTTCGTAAAGCATAAATGGCATTGTGTGTTCCGTTTCCTTCAACAAATCCAAACTGTTCATCTGCTATTTCCATTTTTATCTTTTTCCTTGTTCTTCTCATAATTATTACCAGAAGTAGCTTCGTTATGTGACATGAGAGGCTGATAGTCCGGTGGTCGTCACATTCCTTTGCACCTGGTTTCTTTGGTAGTGCTATAAACGTGGATTTAATCAGGTCACTGGGAATATAACCACTGTTGTAAATGTCATTCAGTAACTTGGTTATTATTTTTATTCCTGTCTCCTCTAGTGCCTCTATTTCTTCTATTGTTATATTATCAGGCCCAGTCGCTTTTCTTCTCTTCATGTGTTTGATGGCACCTATAATTTCATCTTCAAGTATTGGTGGTCCCTCACAGTTTTCAGTATCTGGTGTTAATTCTGGTTTTTCTCTTCCATTTAGCTCACCGATATACTCTGTCTACCTGTCCACAATATCTTCTTTTCCCATTAACATTTTACCTTCTTTCAATTTCAGGCATCCTGTGGTATATTTTGTTTTCCTGCCTGTGAGTTCATTAATTCGTTTGTGAATGTTTTTGCTGTCTTTAATATGAGAGTCCTCTGTCTGCTCATTTAACCACACTTCTTTTGGTTCTCTGCATTTGCGTCTTATTTCTTTATTTATCTTGTTATATTTTTTCTCGTTATTTTTACTCCTCCTCCTCATGTCCATCAGTCCTAAGATGTCGTCTGTCATCCATTTATTTTTAGGGGCTTCTTTTTTTGGTGATATTATCGCCTTAACAGTTTGGTTGATAGAATCTCTTAACATTTCCCATTGTTCATCTATACTATTTATCTTTGCTATTGCATTTTATCTATTTGTTATAATAACTTTGTATTGTTCTCGCAGTTCTTGGTCATTTTTAAGAAGTTCTGTATTCAGTTTGATGTTTCTCACTTTTCTGCCTGCTTTCTTCAGTTTTATTCTAACTTTTCCACAAAGTGGATCATGGTCACTATTGCAGTCAGCTCCTGGCATGGTTTTTGTTGTCAGTAATGCATTGCGGAATCGTTTGTTGATTAATATGTAGTCTATCTGGTTAAAAGTCTTTTTGCTGGACTGCACCATATTGCCAGTCTTCGAGGATGTTGTTTAAACCAGGTGTTTCCTACAACCATGCTGTGTATTCTTGCCCATTCAATTAATTTATAACCTCTGTCATTCCTCTCCCCCAGTCCATAGTCACCAACAATGTCTGAAGTTCTTCCTTTACCACCTTTGGCATTAAAATCGTCCATGACTATGGTAACTTCATGTGACGTTGTGTGTTTTAGTGCTGTCTCTATGTCATTATAAAATTGATGTACATCTTCTTCAGAGCTTTCAGATGTTGGAGCGTACACTTGTATAATATTTACGTTTATTGGTTGTCCTTTATGTTGGGCTAGCAGGACTCGGTCCGAGATGTTCAAATGTCCTACAATTGTCCTTACCGTTTGTTCATCAAATATAATTCCTACTCCTCGTTCATGTTTATCACTACCTGAATATATTATTGTATATTTATCTGAGTTTATCTTCCCTACACCTGTCCATCTAACTTCACTCATTCCTAATATATTGATCTTCATCCTTTCCATTTCCCTCTTTACATTTTCTAATTTTCCAGCCTGGAATAAAGTTCTAAAATTCCATGTTGCTATTTTGAACTTAGTTTTGCCACCAGTAGCTTGATGACGATCTGGCCTCACCTGTGGCTCGTGAGCTGCCCTACTGGACGAGGCTGTTCCAACAGTGGTTTCCCATTGCCTTCTGTCGGTTTGTGTACGGACTTTCCGCTATCCTTTGGACTCTTTGTCCTACCCGCATAGCAGCGGGAGCGAGAGGTTTTAAGGCGCCTCTGACCCGCCTGATATTCCCTTCACTGAGCACCTGAGGCACTTTATAGGAGTAGTAGAGCCACCTACTACCCCACCTCGCTCTCTGAGTCTACCGCCAGTTGGTCCGCGACTGCTTATTTGGATAACTCCTTATTCACAGGGATCCTCCATATCTGGAGGACTTTGGCCATCCGCCACCCGTGACGCGCTGGGTTGGGGATGGTCGCCCCAGCTTTACCCAGTGTCAAAGTCCTGAGGGAAAATCCAACATTAGAAATTACGTTTTTTCTAGACATTTTCAACAGCGCTTTAATTATTATTGGCGAGAAATGTGTGGCCATGATCAATAAAACATTACCTCAACTCGGCCTGCCTGCACCAGTACGAGACGTACAAGACGCACTTCACGCCGATTACATACGAGAAAAGAACTACAATATAGAAGAGCTGAGTGCACACGTCTCGGTCAAGAAGCCACAAGTCAAGATCACAAAACACCATACCACATTGTAATGGATCAGGTAGCGAAACAACAAGGTGGTATCATTTGTTTATGCTTCTGTGGGCGGAGGGAAAACATTTTTAACTAATTTAATTCTGGCCGAAATCAGGCCAAAGTGAGAAGTTGCTCTTGCAACTGCCTCATCAGGAATTGCGGCGACGTTAATGGAAGGAGGAAGTACAGCCTGCACTTAAGATAATGGAAGGAGGGAGGACAGCCCGCACTTAAGTTAATGGAAGGAGGGAGGACAGCCCGCACTTAAGTTAATGGAAGGAGGGAGGTCAGCCCCCACTTAAGTTAATGGAAGGAGGGAGGACAGCCCGCACTTAAGTTAATGGAAGGAGGGAGGACAGCCCGCACTTAATTTAATGGAAGGAGGGAGGACAGCTAGCACTTATGTTATTGGAAGGAGGGAGGACAGCTCTCACTTAAGTTAATGGAAGGAGGGAGGACAGCTCGCACTTAAGTTGCCACTTGACATCGCCTGGCAGGAAAATCCTTCCTGCAACACAAGCAAGGCAAGTAGTCGGGCGCATGTGCTTAAGACATGGAAATTAATCATATGGGATGAATGCACCATGCTTCATAAGAAAGCTCTCGAGGCCCTTGACGTAACTCTGAGAGATCTGAGAGGAAACGACAACTTGATGGGAGGAGCTCTGGTACTCCTCTGTGGAGACTTTCGTTAAACTCTGCCCGTCATCCCAAAATCAACGCCGGCTGATGATATCCACGCATGTTTAAAACATTCACCATATGGGAAAGATAAATTTAAAGTAAAACATGAGACTACATTCTGGAAGATGAGAGTGGTCATATTTTTTCAAACAAACTACTGGAGATAGGAGAAGGTAGATTAGCATTCGTCTCCTCTGGTAAGATAAAATTCCATCCGATGTTTTTGTTATCTGGTGTCGTCCGTGGGTAATAGATGCAGTCTATCCGTCTTTCTTTCCAAAAATATCAACATTTTAACTGGTTGCGAGAGACAGAGAGAGAGAGAGATTCTTGCTGCTTAAAATGAAGATGTCCATGATATAAACATTCAAGTACTGTTACCAGCCGTAGTCACTGAATACAAGTCTATCGATACCGTAGTAAACGCTGATGAATACAAGTTTATCGATACCGTAGTAGACGCTGATGAGATTGTCAGTTTCCCACCAGAGTTCCTCAACTCACTTGATCCGGCTGGATTGTCATCACGTGGTCTTTTACTTAAAGTGGCATCTATAATTATTTTACTAGCGACCCTTGACCCGCAAAAACTTTGCAACGGCACAAAACTGTGCATAAATAAGATGCTGGTAATTGTTAGTGAAGCGACTATATTATCAGGAAAGGGAGAGGACGAAGCACGTTTTATCCCACGGATACCACTCATTCCAACATTTTAACATTCTGAGGCTGCAATTTCCAGTGAGTCTTGCGTGCTCGATCACGACCAACAAGTCACGTGGGTAGTCAATTAAGTATTGCGGAAGGAATTTGAGCTCGCCATTTATCTCTCACGGACTACTTTATGTTCCTTGCTTTCCTTGAAAAGTAAATTTTATGGTCCTTGCTTTCTTTGGAAAGGAAATTTGATGTCCCTTGCTTTCCTGGGAAAGGAAAGTTGATGTTCCTTGGGAAAAAAGAGTAGTCTAAGGACATAATCGTGTAAAAGAATGGTACTGGTGAAAGAGAAACATTTGTAGCCTCCCAAGGCAAATCCAAATAATTTTGATGGTCTCTTTTTGTTTTAATTATATTTGTTTACTCTTCAATCTGTGTATATTCAAGCATCCGTCTGGAACGTCTGGAGCAATTTCAAACAAACGTGGTACAAATACGACTTATAATCTGGAAAAAAAAACTACTGTTGAGGTACGACAACCCTATGGTTGCTAGGGTGGGAAGTGGGTGACATGTAAAAATAATCGACAACGACCGATATTAGTGTAGAATCGATTGCTCTCAGAGTCTCTGGGATGATTAGCGACTCTCCCGATGCCGTTTACGTCCACGTTGAGCTCCTTCCGGCATTGGGGGTGGCGGGGGTGTGGATAGGATGAGAGAGAGGCATGGTGGGATGGGGTGACATGTAAATGTAAACGACATATATTAGTGTCGAATCCATAGTTTTTGGGGTCGTTAAGATGTCGTCTGAGTCCAGACAATAATTTTGTGTTAGTTAGATTGAGTCTTTTTTGTGTTGGTTAGAGAGAGTTTTTTTCTGTGTTAGTAAGAGTCAGTCTTAGTTTTGTGTTGGTTAAGAAGAGTCTTAGTTTCGTGCTGGTTAGAGAGAGAGTCTTAGTTTTATATTGGTTAAAGAGAGAGTCTTAGTTTTATGTTGGTTATAGAGTTTTAGTTTGGTGTTGTTTAGAGATTCTTGGTTTTGTTTTGTTTAAAGAGATTCTTAATTTTGCGCTGGTAAGAGAGTGTCTTAGCTTTATGTTGGTTAGAAAATCTGTAATTTATGTTGGTTAGAGGGAGGATCTTAGTTTTATATTGGTTAGTGAGAGTCTTAGTGTTGTCGTGCTATAAGAGAGTTTTAGTTTTATGTTAGTTAGAGAGAGGATCTTAATTTTATGTTGCTTAGGCAGAGTCCTAACTTTGTGTTGGGTAGAGTGTGTGGGTTTTGTGTTGGTTAAAGAGAGTCTTAATTTTCTGTTGGTTGGAGATATTTTTGTTTTTCTGTTGGTTTAATAGAGTCCCGGTTTTATGTTGATTGAAGAGATAGTCTTAATTTTATTTCAGCTAAAGAGATAGTCTTAGTTTTGATGTTAGAGATTCTTAGTTGTATGTTTTTTAAAAATTTTATATTGGTTAAACAGAGAGTCTGAGTTTTATGGTGTTAGAGAGAGACATAGTTTTTATTTGTTTAGAAAGTATTAGTTTTATATTGGTTAGAGAGAATTAATTTTGTATTGGTTAGAAAGACTTAGTTTAGTGATGATTAAAGAGTCTTGGTTTTGTGTTTGTTAAAGAGAGTCGCAATTTTGTCTTTTTAAAACAGATTCTTAATTTTGTGTTGGTTAGAGAGAATTTTAATTTTGAGTTGGTTAGAGAGTCCAAGGTGTGTGCTGGTTATATAGAATCTTAGTTTTGTGTTGGTTAAAGAGAGAGTCTTAATTTTGTGTTGGTTAGGAGATTCTTAGTTTTTTGTTGGTTGGAGAGAGTTTTAGTTTTTTCTTAGTTAGGTAGAGTCTTAGTTTTATATTGACTAAAGAGAGTTTAACATATTTATTGGTTATAAAGTTATAGTTTTATTTTTATTAAAGTGAGTCTTAATTTTGTGTTTATTAGAGAGTCCAAGATTTGTGTT